>JANSTQ010002351.1:3813-16956 GCA_026167885.1 Bergia puertoricense | reverse complement strand
TATAAGTTATTGATTTAGTTGTTTATGTTTTTTCTCCCATGTTAATTAAAGTTATGGTACACTTCAGGGAATTATGTAAATCTCTGTTGTTACATGTAAATATCGGAACCCCCTAAACCTATGTGTCGCTGGAAAGCTTATAAAATTCTCTGAACCATGTGCTTGTTTATGTTTTGAATTTTGGAAAAACTGACAAATGCTATCGCTGTTTTTGCAGGCTTTTTATTCTCTTTCTTGAGTTCCAACTCAACTAATTTTCAGCTAATAACTTTCAAATTTAGCATTTTGAGAGATCAATAATCAAACTCCAAAAATTAAGGATTTAGTGCAAAATCGACATAAATGACTTTGAGTTTGAGTTCTTGGTAAATTTAACCCACCTATTGAGGTGGATTACATTGTAACTCACTAATCAGCCAATTTATCAAACCAATTGAGCAAACTCAAACAGCCTTAAACACTGTATAACTTTCCAGGTATATCCTGTAATAAACAAACTGAAAGTGGGTCATTAATGTGATATATACAATTTATTCATTATGGTTAAAATGTTTAAAAAACAATTAAAACAAGTTTTATGACGGAATGCAGGTCACATTTTCAGGTTGTTGATGATCGAAAACTTTTGAAGATTGAGAAGACCACTTTTCATTTAAAATTTCTCTCATTTCCCTTGAATTTCAACTCTTTAAGGAGTTCCAGAGAGCAAGAACGAAAATGTTTTAAATAAAAGAGGAAGAAGTTAAAAAAACTGGAAGGCAAAATGTTGGTTTAAGAGCAGAAAACATGACTATTTATGTGAAGAGGTTGACCAAAACTTGTTGTTTAACGACTACCTTGGGTTCATGATCGTGCCATGCGTGTCACGTCATTTCAAGAGCCAATGATAATACAGCACAGGAGTGCGTGCCAACCCTGGGATAGTTAATTAATCGCTTCGCTAATCGACCCAGGTTTGAGGAACGCTTTTTAAGCCACCGATTAATTAGTCCTTGGTTAGCAAATTTAACCCAGGATTAGGTTTAACCCTGGGATAAGTTAACCGAGGTTTTGAGGAACCTGGCCCAGGTTTCCAGCAAAATCTCCAGGTTTTTGCTTCTGAGAGGTTGAGGGGTCTGCATGTCTAAGATTTCCTGAGAGTTTGACTTAATGTATGTCGTTTTTGCACTAGACCCTTCAAATTTTGAAAGAGAAGACAGCTGATGATTTAGAGAATTTTGTAAGCTTTCCAGTGATAATATATAGGTTTATGGGGTTCCAGTGTATATAAACAACAGACATATGTACAACTACATGTAGTAGTTCAAATTTTTCTCTGGTATGATTTTTTTAAACCTGCAGCAGATGCAAATTTTAAACTGGTTCAAAAATTTTAAACCAGCAGATGCAAATTTTAAACTACATGTAGTGCAATTTTTTAAGTGGTGTCTAAAAAAAAGTCTAGTATTGGGTTGGGGTTAGGGTTAGGGTTAGGAACAAATTAATCATACGGACAAATATTGGGATGAACCCTAGCTGAAGTGCTGATGGTCAAGTCCTAAAGATCAGTGGTTCAGACCTAGGTACGAGTAAGCATATTTATTGCAAAAAAAATAATAAAATAGTGTTTTGTAAATATGGAGGGTAGGTGGTGATTAGACAATAGGGTACATGTAGTCAGGGGGTGTAGGAGAAGAGTCGGGAGGGGAGGCTGGATAATGAGAGGGAAGAGAGGGAGAAATTCCCCCCTCCCCCCCCAAAAAGCCGATCTCCTATTTCGGCTATGAATAAAAATAAAAGTTTTTAGAATCTTGTACCAGTTTTTAAAAAAATTGTGCTGGTTTAAAATGTTCATACTGGTTTAAAAATTTTTGACCGGTACAAAAAAAACTGAACCATTGGTGAAATTTGAACTGCAACATATACACTTTAAGTCTATTAACTGTTGGAAGCTTGAAAACACCACTCAAAGTTACGTACTGTAGCCTTAAGTGTTATGTTGCTTTATTTGTTGTTACTTTTTATTGAGTAGTTTATTAAATGAGATGAACAAAGACTGTAAACTGAAAATTTGTTACAGACCAACAGTTGCTGGAATTCATGGCAATGAGGTTACAGGTTGTTACTCTTTGGCCCTGTCAGGTGGCTATGAGGATGACCTGGACTACGGAGAGTGCTTCACTTACACTGGGGAAGGTCTGTGATCCTCATCCCAGGGCTGTATATATAAGAAGGCATTTTAACATGGGGAGGCCCATTTTTTAAAGGGGGGAGAGTTTTAAAAAAAATAGAGGGCCTGAGCCTAATTATTTTGTTCCATATGTGCCAAAATGGGGCCCAGAATCCACATGGCCCCTATTCCTATGGCTCTGTATTCCCTCTTTAAGCCCCCCTGTTAGGAAAGAAAATGAATTATTTCCAGTGGTTTGGAAATGGGATTTTTGGCTTGTAATTTATATACTCATACTTATATCTTATATTACCTAGTATTATTAAAAACTTATTTGAAATGGTCCATACTAGTACTGCATATCCCTCACAAACCTCATCATAACATTTCATTGTTCAACATGTACTTACATGTTTCTACCACACTATTCTATCAGTTTCACAAACCTATAATTCCTTTTTTCTAAGTGTGCAATAAGCACAAGACAGTAAAACATATTTTTGAAAATTCTCTTTCTTTTTTACAGTTGTTATTAATTATTTTTCAACAATTCCTTGCAGGAGGTAGGGATTTGAAAGGAACGAAGTCCAATCCAAAGGTTTGTATCCAGGGCTGAGTTGATAGATATATTGATCATTTGAAGCAGCTGTAAATGAGATAGGAATTAAGTGCTGCAATAATGTAATTAATATTTTTCAAATTTATTTTAGAACTTGAGAACAGCTCCACAATCAAAGGACCAATCATTAACAAGAGGTATCAGTATCGTCAACGATTTGCCACATTATATCATTAGCTGAAAATATTACATGTATTAAACCATTAGTGGTTGATGTGCTGTGGAATGTGAGGTTTTCCTTGCACATAATTAACCTAAAAGCAGGTTCAGTGGAGGGTGGTTTTCCTTCAGTCACCTTAATTCACCTTAAATTGCCTTAAATCGCACAAAGTCGAACAAAGTCGCCTTAAGTCGCACAAAGTCACCTTGAGTTGAACAAAGTTGCACAGATTTGGGGGATGATTTTTCGTTAAGTCGCCTTAAGTTGCCTTAAATCGCCTTAAGTTATGGTGACTTTGGGTCTCGGAGTAGACCTAACCAAAGAAAATTGCCAAAAATTTCCTGGCCTTGAAGAAGCGATTTGACTACCAAGGTCACACTCACAGCGAGCAAATTCGGCAAATTGAACTTCAACAGTTTTGTAAAGTGTACATCAAGAAAGTAATCTTTTATAATAATAATAATAATGATAATGGCGTTAGTCAGACGGCATTTCCACAGAGTGGCTCTTCATCCATCTGGGGGACCAACTGCTTAACGTCCCTGCCCAAGGAAGGTAGAGCAAAAGAAGGTCACCGAAATATCCACGCAACCCGTGGCCAAGCTGGGAGTCGAACCCGGGACCTTCATGTTAGCAGTCTGAGATCTTATCAACTGAGTTACATGTAACACCACACACACAAGGGATAGAAGATGGATGGAAAAACTTTATTTGAGCAGGGTAGCCCACTCAGATACAAGGCTGATATTCAGAAGGGCCCTCAATATTCTAAAAATTTACAATATTTGGTTACCATTATGATTGGTATTATAATTTGTTATACTGTATATGGAGACTAAACATACATATGTGCATCGGAGGAAATTTGGTTATTAAATTTAATTTTAAAAAAATGTCAGTGTAAAATTGCTTGATCGAGGGACAAAGCTTAAAGTCATTATGACTCTAACCTTTGTCCCTCAAGCAATTTTGCTGTATTCAAACCACTTGGAGCTGGAGTCCTTCCCCAGGCTAGATATACTGTAATTAACAAGCTAAAAATGTTACACACAGTAATTATAGAGTTTGTATTAAGAAGGCTCAAATAAGTGGGAATCATAATTTAAGTTTGCAAAGTTCTGAAAATGTCGTAAATTATTACCGAAGCTTTAATGCAATAATTATTGCTTAATTGCCTTGCAGGAAACCTAGCTTTGTCCAAGAATGTTGAGAATGGCCGTCCAGTAAGAGTTATTAGAGGGTACAAGCTGCGCAGCTCCTTTGCACCTGATGAAGGCTACAGATATGATGGTAACGACCAAAACAATCCACTAGTTCAAGCGAGGCAGTTTGGGAAGCATGAAAATCTTTATTTTAATATTGTAATTTGCTTCTACTTACAATCATATATATATCTTAATACAAATAATAAGTGTTACATACATGCAGTTCCACAACTTTTTCTCTTACTACTACACTATGAAAAACTGTAAAGGTTGTCACAAAACAGAACAAAATTCCCAGGGAGGGAGGGAAGGAAAAAGACTTTTGCTATAGTTCTGTAAAGTTGCTGCCCAGCTGCATTGTGCTTGTAATACTGTGTGCCAGAATGGAGAAGGCAATGCAAGTTGAAGCTGCATTACATGCATACTGTATATCCCATGTTGGAACGTGCTATCTGTATATAGGGGATAGAGCCCATCCTAGTGTGTAGGAGGTACAACGATCCAACCTCCAACAGGCGTTGTTCAGATATATACCACTCTAAGTTTTTTGGATGGTCTGTTTTATAATTGGTGGTTAATCTGGATTGTAGCTATTTGTTCTGTTATGGATTATCTTGCTTTTTGTTATGGGCTGGAACATTAAAACTATAAAATGGTTTGAAATCCATCAAATTTCCTGCGGACTTGAACTATCTGACCCACTGGAGTGCAACCTGGAGTGCAACCTAGGCGTACCACAAGAAAGCATCCTGGGTCTACTCTTGTTTATAGTTTATATTAACGACCTGCCTAATGCTGTTGGGCTCTCACAAGTCTCCTTATACGCGGATGATACAGTGTTGTACTATTTCGCATCAAGTGCCAGTGACCTGGAAGTAAAATTGAACACTGATCGACAAAAGATAGGTGACTGGTTCCTTAGCAACAAATTAACGCTTAATATCGCCAAGACAAAAGCGATGTTAATTGGGGGTAGTGAAAACTTTGTAAGGTTAATTCCATTTCAGTCCAAGTATACAGTAGTAATGTAGAAACGGTTGAAGAATTTAAATATCTCGGTGTGACTTTCTCATCCAGCATGACCTGGTCAGATCACATTGAACAACTTTCAACTAAGATCAACAAGCGTCTCGGCCTTTTAAAGAGGATAAAACGTTTCTTACCCCAGTTTTCCAGAGTTCGCTATTTGAACAGCTTGGTTTTGCCATTGTTTGATTATGGAGAAATAATATGGGGTGACAAGAACAATGCCACGTTAATGCAAAGTTTGCAAATGTTGCAAAACAAAGCTGCTAAGATTATTCTTGACCGTCCAGTTCACTCATCTGCTATCGATGCCCTCCAGAAACTTAATTGGATTAACCTAAGTCAACGAGGACTGTTCCATAGATGCCTCTACGTTTTTAAATGTAAAAACGGTTTGGTAAAATCTCGCCTACGATTAGTCTCGTTACACGATGTGCACCGTCACAACACCAGAAATGCACAGGACTTCCGTCTGCCTGCCGTCAAGACCAACTGGGGCAAACAACGGTTACGTTATCAAATTGTTAGGGACTGGTACTTTCTGCCACTTACTAGATATAAGAAACAGCACAACTATCGCTACTTTTAAGTCATCTTTTTCCACCATTATTGTATTTTTTGTCTACTGTAATTATGTTTTTAGGACCCCTTTGAAAATCATGTTAATGAAAGGGCTTCCTAATGAAACATTAGTTAATAAAAACTGGTAGAAGTGCTTCGTCAAAGGTATTTGTGGTGGATTTACATTTTTCTTTTTCTAGCTGGTAATTTACATAAAAACTTATTTTCTGAAAAAGAGAAAACCCATTTATTCAATCATGAAAGACTTGGAGCCACTATAATAATAATAATAATAATAATAATATTGTCATTATTCGCCTGATAAAAACCATATCAACCGTTACAATAATATATTAAAAAAAGTAGAATACACTATAATAAATAATTACATAACATAATAATAGTGATGCTTATAATATATAAACGTAAGAATAGAAATTCAAATATTATACTACTAGGCCGTGTTTAAAAACTAATCGATTGAAAAAACTGTTCTTAAAACGTTCTGTGTTTACTTTTGGCATGTTTGAGCTTATCGGCCTAAGGCGCTTGGACGATTCTTTAGCTTGTGGCAGCAATTCATATAACGGGCTGTCAACATTGTTTGCCTTGGTGAACAATTTTCGGTCGAGTGTTTCTAGCAGGTCATAAATATTTAATGCTTCTGAGATGTAACGCCTCCTATGACACCTTGTAAGGAAACACTGAACTGTATTCAGGTCTGATATACTTGCATTGCTCCATAAACAAGAAGTTCCACTGTCGAAAGGGCTATACCCCTCTTCATTTCTTGTTTTGAAACTTAAAATGTAGAATTTAAGTTTTGCGACTATGACAAACTTTGTATGTATAAAGTTCTTCCCTACTAAAATGTAAATATTTCGAGACAGGAGTTCAAAAATGTTAGAAATTAGTATAACGTAGTAGTTGAGTGATGATTGCTTGTCATGATTTGTAACATCGGACAATTTTGATTTGAAGTTTGTGCTTTAAGCAGTTTTAAAGTAAGAAGTAATTAATGAGGAGGAGAATCAGAGATGTTCACTCCAGGCTGAGTGTTTACTAAATGTGTGAATGGCCTGACCAACTCTGTTTACAGTGGAACTTCCTGTTTAAGATTGATTTCAGAAGCGAGAAGTTTAAAAGAGAAGCAATACTGGCGACTTTCAAAATAATATAGGGACAGGCATTAATATTTCCTTCGGTCTATTCTGTTACAGTAATTCCCATCAATGGTTGGTACATCAGTTTACATCTCTGTTGTTTCACTTCAATGTCCTTCACAGGTTTGTACACGGTGGAGCGATTCTGGCAGACAATCGGTCTCAGTGGGTTTATGGTTTACAAGTTTGCTCTGAGGCGATGTTCTGACCAGGCACCACCTCCTTGGGAACAGGATGAGGAGAGTGAGGTAGGCGTATTGAGCTGATTATCCAGCTCTAATCCGTCGAATGAGGGGGAAGGAATGATGGCTTAAAGATTTTAGTCAAATGTTTTAATGTGATTGCAAAGTTACTTTTATGTAACTAAGAAGTCCATAACAAGTCTTATGCAAGGAGATGGGAAATAGGAGGTGATGGAGGAACCAAGGGGGTGAATAAATAGCTAAGAGGGTGAACGAGAAACTAAGGGGGTGCATGTAAATGAAGAAACCTTATTGGTGTAAGAGGGTGTAGGAGGATCCAAGAGGGTGAAAGAGAAGCCAGAGGGAGAAAGGAGGGGCAGAGGGAATGAAGGAGCCAAGGTGTAATGGAGGATACAAGGGGGTAAAGGATTAGGGTAAATTAGGTTGATTGGGTGAATGACGAGCTGTGGGGGGTGAATGAGAAAATGAAATTGCTTAAGAGGAGCCAAGGGTTGTAGGAGGATCCATGGGTTTAAACGAGGAACGAAATGGGTAAATGAGGAAACCAAGTGGGTTAAGAAGAGCGATGAGTTATAGGAGGATCCGTGGTGGTGAGTGAGGAACAAAGGGGGTGAATGAGGAAACCAATTGGGTTAAGAGGAGTGATGGGTTATGGGAGGATACCTGGTGATGAATGAGGAACGGAGTGAATGAGGAAACCAACAGGGTTAAGAGAAGTGATGGGTTATAAGAGGATACATGGTGGTGAATGAGGAACGGAGTGAATGAGGAAAACAACAGAGTTAAGAGGAGCCAAGGCAGTGTGCGTGGATCCAAAGTGATGGAATAGGAGCGAAGGGATTGAGTGAAGGGAGCCAAGAGAGTGAGTGAAGCGCAAGGATAGTAGAAAATGGCAAGGAGAGTAGGAGGAGGTGCTAAGGAGCGTAGAAATCCAAAGTGGTTGAAGGAGAAGCCATAGTAGTGGAGGATGAGCAAAAGAACTGAGTGAGAAGCCAAGAGAGTGAATGAAAAGCAAGGGCGTATAGGAGAAGACTTGTAAGGAGAGTGGGAGGAGGCGTAATGAGTTTAGGGATCCAGTGGATTGAAGGAGAAGCCAAACTAGTGTAGGATGAGCAATAGAACCGAGTGCGAAGCCAAGTTGATAGAAGAGAGATTTTCTACCAGGATTGGGTCACGGGAAATGTTGAATATCAGACACAATTCTTATTCACATCTCTGAGGTGCTAAAAATAGACAAGAAAATCACTAAATGCGAATGCATTATATTTTAGTATAATTTCATTCTAAAGTTCTTTGGGTTAAGAAAACCAACATGACATTGTTTTTATTGCAAAAATGGGATTTTGAAATTCTCCCTTGAAAAGTTAATACTGTCGGTTGTCAAGTTTTCGTATTTAGTTCGAGTTGATCATAGTGGTGTCAGAGTTCATACGAGTCTTGGAAAATCTGGAGAGTAATCGAGTTTTAACATTTCAAAATCCATACCTGGAAAACCTGGAAAACCTGGAAAACCTGGAAAACCAAGATTGGTCGTGGAAAATCAGATCTGCGTGTGTGAACAAAGTAAAATGATATCGTTATATCATGGCAAACAAATTCGTGATCTATCAGTTCTCGGCCGGAGTATTCCCATTATTTTAGATTACAGTTGTCACGGGTCAAAAAAAAGTTTTTGAATTGGATGTAAAATATATGTGTGAACCCTGTAATCGTTGAGCTGACGTGTATGTGGTGCTAAGGGAATGTTTGTGTGATTCTGCAGGTGGAAGAGACCGAGGCTGAAGAATGCAATGAACAGCTTGATAAAAGACTGGAAACAGAGAACACGGGAACATGAAGAGAATCGGTCTAACGGTGATAGAGAAATGGAAACCAACTGGGCTCCTTAGAAAGTTCTTTGATTCAGTTCCCATGAAAACTGTCTTAACCTTTTGCTCCAACTCAAGACTGTAGCGATGTTTTAATTCTTCAAAAGAATTCTTATTTGATGTATATTTTTTTTATTAATTTTTTTAAATGTCATATTTTAGAGCTGTTTTTGCACGCTATTTGTTAGTAATCTCTCGCTCAGTGTGACTAAACGTTTTTGCTGGAAGCTACAACAGCAATATCAGTCAGAAGCACTTTAATGGTCAAGTCTTCGTTGCACTTACGGCGGAAGCAGATTAGGAGACGAAAGGGGCGTTTTATTCAAGTGTAAGTCAAGAAACGGAAACTGAGACGGGGTCAGGAATGGAAGATCGACGGCAGCGAACACGGAGGGAACAAGGGGTTTCTCTTCTCTTCCATCTCCGTTTCTGTTTCCGTCGTTTCCGTCCTAGTGTAAGTCATAACGACCAAAGCAGAAGCGGAAGGTTTGTGCCAATCACAGTGCCATTTTGAAAATGAGCAGAACAACGCAACAGCATGCAAAAGAGGATTTTGCCTGTCGTTTCTGCTTCCGACGTTTTGGCTTACATTATCAAGAACGTAACATTCTTCCTGTATTTCTTCCATTTGTTCTTCTTCCGTTGCTTTGGTCATTTTACCTTAAACTACCTATAACGTAACTTTCTTCCAGTTCTTCTTCCATTGCTTCTGTCGTTTTACCTTCTGCTTCTGTCGTTTTACCTTACCACACTATCTAGAAAGAAACCTTGTTCTTCTTCCATTGCTTCTGTCGTTTTACTTTCTTCTGCTTCTGTCACCTTACACTATCTAGAAAGTAACTTTGTTCTTGTTCTTCCGTTGCTTCCGTCGCTAGTTGTAAGCAGAGCTTTAAACACAATTCTGGCAAAGGTATTCTCCTTAGTTATTTGGTTTTAATTCTGTATAGATTATTAAAGGAGTTACCAGTTTACAGTCTTTAACAGATAAAGTGTTTTACACTACACGTTTGCAGTTTTAGCTTTTTTCTTCTTAAAAGAAGCTCTGACAAGCCGTTTCCCCGAATCTTTAGTGAATGATTTAATCATTAAACTTTATAATTCGTTTTTTATTTAGTTAGTTAGTTAGATTGTTCAGTATCGAAGTGTGAATAAAAGCTTAATAAAACGAAAATGATACAATGTGTACTCGTTAGACCATCAAGTCGTTCTTTCAAGTGCATTGAACAGTCGTGTTGTTTAATGGAAGTACAGTGAGCAGTTTTCATCATTAAAATATGACAGCAGCAAAATACCCCGTCCACAACTATGCATTTTTTCATGTATGTGTTTTCAAATTTCAGTTGTAAACACGCAAACGATTAAAACGACCGTAGGAAATGGATCGCTCTTTGAAGTGGCACTTTTAAAACGCCTTGTACTCTTGTGAATAACCATCAAAGCGAAACTATTCATATAGTTTGATGTCAGGTGTAGGTAATGAAATTCTGAAGGTGTTTTTGGGATACAAAGGGCTAATAAAGGGGACAATCGAGGTTCTGATGTGGGTCTACCTCGGTGTGAGAACCTCACGACTGACGTCATAGTCTCCTCTGACACAGATACACAAATGATGTCACAGTGTGAACAGTGATGGCTCGCTCTATCGTCGAGGATTGGCGGTACGGTGCATACTTACACTCATACTCTTCAAAATTCACTTCAATTATGGAAGGTGAATTGACATCATTATCGTGCTCGACGTTACCCTGCGAACAGAGTCCTTTCGTGGGGATATGAAAGGCCTCTGCTCGCAGGGTAGCTCGACGTCTAGTTGACGTCAATTATATTGTTCTGAAATGATTAATTTGACTCCCATAACTAAAGCAAATTTTCCAATCTATGAATACAAGAGAGCAACTTATCAACAGTGTTGGGCGATTTTTAGCCCCCACTGGTGCACCCAGTCTGACGTTGGTCAGACGGGGTGACGTCAGTCGTGAGGTTCCTACTCCTTGGTAGGGCCACTGATATCCCTTAATTGTATTTTGAACTGCCTACACGGGTGATCTTGGAACGGAATTGAAACAAACCATTAATAATTAAATTGGAAATTTTCCGGAACAAATAACCTACCTATCGGCGTTGGTGTCCTTTTTTCCCGTTCCTACTGCTAGGAAAGGAACGTCTTTTACCATTTGCACAGAGTTTCATTTCCAACAACCTCATTTCCAGGATCTTCTGCGTATTTCAAAGTGGCGGCTTCTTATTAGAAAAGTAGCAATTTTGAAAATTCTTCCAAATTTTTAACTGAACCGAAGAATTTGGCTATTAAATGGAAAGGACCCCAGCAGAAACTGAATACTTCCAGTTCTGTGATTCGCAACATCGCCTTTCGGTACACACTATGCACTTTTTTTCTCTCTTTTCTTTCTTTGATTTTATTTTTCCCTGACCATTAGACCGATCATTGCGAGGCAGAAGGCGATGGTAAACGAAACTCTTATTAACCTTGCGGTAATGTTTTGCATCCCTGAAAAAAGACAACGAAGAAATCCCCAGAAAATGGAGGTGTGTACTTAGTGATTGACTCATTGGATCGATTATATATTTAAACGAGGTCTAAATCTTAGCCGGTATCTAGCTATTGTTTCTAACACTTATGAACAAAAGGTTAACGCGTGTTAAGATTTATGCGATTAAAAGAGTTAATTTAAATAATTCTGGATCGGCCCGTTGAGTTTGTTACGGTTGAAAACCGAAGCTGCTTTGCACGATGGTCAGCGGTTTCGATCGAGAAAAACAAGATGGCGGCTGGTGTTTCACTCAGTCGTGGCATTTCATCCACGTGGAATAAACTACTTACAGTCGTGAATAACGCACTTGTTTATGTAGACAATCCCGCAGCAGAGATTCTTCATTGGTGTGGAGCAATCAAGGATATCATCGACGCTGGCGCGCTTGCCATTTATGATATTTCATCGTTAAGCCGGGTAAGAAACTAGTGAATGTGATCATAGACACGTCGGACGTATAAATATGTAAACAACACTGTCTGGAGGTGTCTGTTCTTCTGTTTCCTTCTCAGTCACTCTAAAGTTACAGGAAAGGTTAATAACCATGTAGTGTGAGTTAGTGTTCCAACTTACAATGCGAAGTTCATCCGTGATGCGCAAGTGGTCCACATATTACACTATATATAAATTATAACGATGCACATGACCACACATGTATGTTGGTATTCATGTTGCTTTATTGGCTAAGTACTGTCTTATGTACTGAGTTTTAAAAGACATGCACCTGTAATTGTCTAAACTCAGATTGTGCATGGGTCAGTTTGTACAGAGTGTACGGAGTGTTTTGAAACGTTGTGTAGGGGTTAGGCTCGGTTTAAACGTCGCACTTCACATGTGCCAAACTTAATACCTATTTGGGTCGAATTCGACATTTGATTTAGACCTCGACTTAAATGCTGACGCATTTAATTCATGAGCAAGTTTTCGTTCCTTCCAGGGCCCAATTTTCATTTCGAGTTTTCAAATATGGCAGATATTGGCAGCTTTTCACTCTCTCGTCGTTTATACATTTCTCAGCTGTTTCATGTCTGGAGAAGAAGACGGCTTTTTATGCAAGTGGCCTTATTAAAATTACTTCATAATGAGGAGAAGACGACTTCTGGAAATTTCCCTTGTTCTGCAGTTGTTACTCTTAGCATAAAACACTATGCATGTCCCTCAACCTCGTCTTCAATCTTGCTGTTGATTAAACTGAAATACTGGCTGGTGGCGGGAAAAAACACAGAATTGCAGGCACAAAATATATTAAAATAATTTATGCATTCAATTCAGCGCATGTGAAGTTTGACGTATAAATCAAATGCCGAACCAATGTCAAATATTCAACTGGCACAGTCCAAGATGTAACAGAAGTCAAATTTAATTAAATCTGTCAAACTTAATTGATTTAAATGTCAAACTTCACGTGCATTAAATTCCTGAATTAAGTTCGGCACATGTGAAGTGTGATGTTTAAACCAGGTCTTAGGGTTACACCAAGACAAGCGCATGCACCTATTCAAACTTCCCAAAATGTCCTTTCCCAAACAAAGATTGTGTCTATTTTCTGGGCACAGCATCGCATCAATGGGAAACCACTTCTGTCTAGTTTACTGGAAAAAATCAGCAGTTGATTGTCTTCTCAAACACAGGCAGGA
>JANSTQ010002240.1:0-16962 GCA_026167885.1 Bergia puertoricense | reverse complement strand
AGTAAAAATTTCCGGCCATACTCCATACTTAACTGTCTAATAAGAGATTTATTATCCAACTTTTCCTCTCTATTGTAGAAAAATAAGAAGACAAGGACGTGATGAAATAGCGATGCTGTTCATAAAATGACACTGGAAATGTAATGAAACTCGACAAACCGGTTTTTGTGCCGCAACCACGCGCGCTCGGTTCATACTAATAACCTTGTCATTGGTGGAAGTTTGTTCCCTCACAAGGATATACACAAATGTACATGGATATCACCAGATGGATGTACAAAAAGCCAAATAGACCACACTGCAATTAGCAGGCGCTTTAGAAGGTCATTGCTTGATGTGAGGGTGTACAGAGGTGCTGATATTGGAAGTGACCATGAACTGGTATTGAGCAAAAAATTAAGCTAAAATTAAGCAAGATAAAACCTGAGAGCTCGATACGTCAAAGGCATGAGGTTAATAGGCTTAAGACGCCAAAGATCGCACAGGCATTCCAACTAGAGCTCGGGAACAGATTTCAAGTATTGGCTGGACATGATGAGGCAGAAGAAATGTGGCAGGAATTCAAAACCGCAATATCTGAAACGAGCGAGAAAGTACTGGGTTTTAAGAGTAAGAGAAAGACTAGTTGGACATCTGAAGAAAGCTGCAGTAAGATCAATGAACATAAAGAAATGAAGAATAAGTTTAATAGTGCAAAGTCTGAACGTTTGAAGAGCACGTGGACGGAAGAATACAAGGCAAAGGACAAAGAGGTCAAATACAGTTTGAGAACAGACAAGATGAATTATATAAATAACATCGCCCAGGAAGCAGAAGAAGCAGCGAAAAAGGGAGAACAAGGCACGATGTATACATTGACCAGAAAAATAATAATTAATTATATAGGGAAAAAAGTACCTGTGAGGTCTAAAGATGGAAAGAAAATAACTACTGAAACGGGCCAAAGAGAAAGATGGAAGGAGCATTTTGAAGAAGCATTGAATATGGAAGGACCAGCTGAGATGAATCAGAGAGCTAGATACTGACCCTCCATCAATTCGTGAAATTACCAAAGGTATAAAGAGACTCAAAAACGGTAAAACCCCAGGATACGATGATATTCAAGCCGAAATTCTTATAAACATAGAAGTATTATATCTACTGCCCTATAATACCTCTCCCATAAGATTTGGACAGAAGAAGAAATACCCAGTGACTGGCGAAAAGGCATCATAGTTAAGCTACAAGAAAGATGGAAAAAAGATCAATGCATTCCACAAACAGATGTTTGAGAAGGATAACGAAGATTTTTTGGCCAAGAACCATATCAAATGTAGATCTCCATAGGGTAACTGAAATGCCAGCAACTATGGACTATATTAAATGTAGAAGATGGCAGTGGATTGGACACATCTTGCTAAAAGATACCGCCGATGACACTCGAATAGCGCTAACTTGGACACCGCCAGGAAGGAGACAGCCGGGAAAACCAAAGGATACCTGGCGGAGGATGGTAGAGAAGGAGCGAAACCAGTTTGGTTGGAAGAGTTGGAGAGAAGCTACACAGGCTGCAAAGAACAGAACAGAATGGAGAGAACCTTTGCTAGTGCCCTATGCGACACGTGGCGCTGTAGGAAAATTGTGGAAAATGGCCGCCAGCATCAAGCACTGTTTTCAACTTTTCTCGATTTCTCGAAAAATAAAAATCAGATGAACTTTTAAATGTTATTTTTGAAAATGGTTCACCAAAGGGGTTTTTCACTGTTTCAGGCAAAATATGAGTAAATTGAAAAAATACTCGATGACCGCCGATTCTCGATATTTAATAACAGCCTCTCTTAGCCCTATCTGGCCTGGGGGGAGGGGGGAGGGGCAGAAAGCCAACTTCAAACCACTATAGCTCAGCAGCCGTTGTAGATATGGCAACGACACTTGGTGACTTTTCACAAAATTTATTGGGGAATCATTTGACGTGCCGTTTTTGTCCCTCTTAATTAAGCTGTTGCCATGGCAACCACTTTTTCAGTGACATCTGGAAAAAATTTTCAAACATATTTTGAACTTTTTTCGCCGATTTATGGGACTTTTCAAAAAATCCAAGATGGCGGCCATGAAATCCAAAATGGCGTCCTGTGACGTTATATGACGTCACAGAAGGTTAATTAGTTAATTGATCATCTGGTAATGCCTTAATTAATTAGTATACCAAGTTTGGTTGGTATAGCTTTAATGCTTCTTTAGAAAAGTGGTCCCGGGCACTTTCTGCCTCCCCGGGTCCGGGAACCACAAAAAAGCCCGGGCCAGATAGGGTTAAATAATTGCATTAGGAACTGAAGGGAACCAGATACGTTGTCACCGAGTGCTTCCTCTGTTAAGTTTTTGTAATTTATTTCCCTCTCAAAATATCCTTAATGCTATATTTCGTTTTAAGCTAATCAAGAATCGGTTTATCCTTTCACTTTATACTTTAATTTATAGGTAATCACGGCAAACTGTGACTGCAAATAGTTCCCCAAGAAACATAATATCATGATAAACCTTTCCACTGACGGCTTTTTTATGTGGAAAATATTCTTCTAAAATTAATATATATATTCTTAGCTTGCATAAATAAGAATTTATTTGAATGTTGGTTTATCTTGCTGTAAATTCTGTGATACAAATTTTGAGATTCAAATTCTTAGGTTGCTATATATTCCTACTTAAATTACGAATACCAAGGACAAAAAGTTAGTCTATCCAGTAGTCCTGTGATGCGCTGACTTTTTGGGGGGTCGTTTTTCTCGGTGTTGTTTTTAAAAATCTTTACTTCATTAATATTTAACTGATTTTCCAAGAATGAAACCAGTAGGTCCATGTATGCGCCTAGTTTATTTCTAAGAATTAACGTCATGGGGGTTCCCGCTATTGTTTTAGAGACAGAGAACTGAAGAACAATCTTAATGGGATACCTGTTAACTTATTCATTTTGTAAACACTTTCACTGTTAGTTTTTCAAATTTCAGCTTCTGTTAGCCTGTGTCTTTGAATAATTTCAGAAAAGGCACTTTAAATACCCACTTATTATTATTATTATTAATTACAAACTCTTGGAATAAACAGTTTTCAATTTCAAAGTTTGAAGCTGGCATGGCGGCCCAAGTTTCGCGTCCGGGCTGAAATTTAACCTATTTCAGCCCGGAATATTTGCCATGTAATCGGGCCCCAAGTCTTTCATGAATCTCAAGATTGCATTTACATAATTTAGTTTCAATGTGTTTTGAACAAAAATAAGATGTTTTAATTTGCAATTTAATCGTGAAGGTTATTTCTCATACCCAGAAATATTTGATTCGTTTTTTATTTTCCTGTTATCTGAATTAACAACTAACAAATTTCTTAGAATTTATGCATGAACAAATTTCTTAGAATTTATGCTAATTATTACATGACGTCCACTGTTTTGATTGCGATCACTTATCAGCATTCTTATTGGTTGATAGTAAAAAGAATTCCCCTTATTAGATAGAGAAAAAAATTCCGAGTGCATATCGTTTCTCGCTCCGTTGTATATTAAAGCTGAGTCAGCGAGTAAATTTACGAGAACATCGAGCAACATGCCAGAGTACGAGACTATCGGAACCTTTATTCATGGAGCTCTTCTCTCGCTTCTTGCCGGCCAAATCCTGACAATATTTTTCAAGAGAAGCTTCTCTTTCGAGGCAAATTCTGAAGTAATTCTAAGATATGGATTAGCGTGTGTTGCTTCTACTGTTTCTCGCTTTGTGTCAGGTTTTTATGCCTCGCCATTCGAAGCCATCGGTCTGCTCTATATGGTGACTTGTCTGCCAGACGAAAAAGTTAAGACGCTGGTTTTAGGCTTTAGTATCTACATAGCATCGTTCGTCAACCTTGCAGAGCCAACGTATGCTACACTGGCCGTGGTGGTTGCGACAACTCAATTCTTGAGAATGCCATCCTGGTTAAAAGATATCCTGAGGGAGGTACGAATTATCTGTGGTCCGGTATATGTAATTGTTGTATCAGCCTGGTTGCGTTTTGCTCCGACCGCTAATATCTTCAGCAATCCATTGTCTGCAGTCTCAGCTTTGTCGGTTGTCTGTGCCCTGAGTGCTGCCTCGTTGTTCCGACCAGACAACAACCAAATGCTAAGGTTGGTGTTGCCTCAAGCCTGGATTCCAAGGAACTCCAAACGTATCTCTATCCATGGAGGTTTGATGTTCACAAGTTTTGTCTTGATAATGGCCAAAACCATTATGAGTTCTTTCCTTACTTCTGCGATAATTTTTGGAACTATGAACGTTTTTCTCTACCTTGCCTTGAAATACTCAAGATATCTACATTAAAACTGATCATCTGTTTGGTTTTAAAACGGATTTTATGGTTTTTTCTACTTTGCCAGCAAACACACAAGTCTGCTTATTTGGATGCAATTTCTGGTAGCTAATTACCTTTTTCTAGGAACAACGAAGCAGTGAACTGAGAAACGAACAAACCATTAGAATTAGTTGTACATGCAGATGATGCACTAGCAATTTAAGACCATTTTCGGATTGTATTAAAGAACATTAAGGTTTAGTGTATGATTCGTTGAGTTGTACTTTCAGTGTTCATGGAATGACTTTTATGATTTCCTAGAGGGAAATCACAGAAAGAATGACATATAATAGAATATGATAAATAGAAGTACAATACTATAAAATGGAATAGGAAAAGATATGGTAAAAATGATTAATAGAATAGAATGAATAAAAAAGAAAGAAAAGAAAAGAAAAGAACAAATTAAAGAGAGTACTGTAGATTAGACTAAAGAAAAATAACTTAAATATAAAACAAAATAGAACGAAATAGAGTAGATAATGATAAGTAATAAAAGGCTTTATTGGAATGTCCTACAGAAACTGATTAAGCTATAAAAATGAAACAAAAAAATAAACAGGTTAGAGTAGAGTAGAATAGAGTGAAGTGGAGTGGGGTAAACATGGAAAGCCACAGTAGCACAGGACAGAAGGGAGTAGTCAGGGCAGATCACAGAAGTAAAGATTGGAATTGAACGGAGTGGATTGCCTAGTGGATTGGATTAAACAGGGTAATACAGAGTGGAGTGAAGTATATAGGGTAAAACAAAGTACAATTGAGTGGAGTGGACTGTACTGGAGTGGAGTTGAGTGAAGTAGACAGGACAGTGTAGAGTAGAATAGACTTGAGTGGAGTGGGGTAAACAGGAAAGACCACAGTAGCACAGAATAGAGGGGAGTAGTCAGGGAAGATGAGAGTAGTAAAGGTTGGAGTTGATTGGAGAGGATTGCATAGTAGACTGGGTTAGCCAGGGAGAGCAGAACAAAACAGAGTGGAGGGGGTTGTAGTGGAGATGATTGGTGCAGAGAGTGTATGGCAGAGCAGAATTTGAAAAGGGGGGAGATGAGGGAGATTAAGTAGACATGGTAGAGCAAAGTAGAGTAGAAAGGGGTTGGGTTTGAATGGATAGGAGTAAACAGTGTAAAATGGCACAGAAAAGATTGGAGTGGAGCTGCCAAGAGCAGAGCAGAACAGAAGAGAGCAGAGAAGAGCAAAATGTAGTGAATTTGGTGTTAGATTGGAGTGAAGTGGAGTAGACCATTCAGAGTAATTTGGAGTAGACAGCAGAGCAGAGAAGATAGGAGCAGAGTATAGATAAAAATCTGGTTGAGTAAGGTAAAGCATAACAAAACTTGATACTCTATAGATTTGGATAGGAAATGAAAAGTAGAGTGAGGCCGGCCAATTTTGTGTAGAGCAGAGCTAAAACAAATAGCAAGTTAATGTCAATATTACACAAAGACAGGAAAATTGCAAATCGAATTCTACATACAATGTCTGACATCTTTGATTATACAAGGTTCTGTTCATAAGCAGAGCCAGCGGAGAAGCAATACAAAAATCAGTTTTGAGCCAAAAATAGTAAATAGAATTGAACAGTTTCAATTTTCTGATTTCTATTTTCCATTTTACTACTACTACTACTACTACTACTACTACTACCAATAATAATAATAAGTAATCGTTTAAGGAAGCTCCCGTCACTGAAGCATAACAGTGATAAACTAAACTAAACTAACCTCTAAAAAAAGTATCAGAACAAGAACGACGTTTATAAAAAGTATCCATTAATATCCATTACTAAGATCCATTACTAATAAAAATAGTTAGATAGCTAAAAATTTCCTCGATTTGTTTTTAGAAACTCTTGGTGTCATTGGGGCCCTCGGGTCTAGTGGTCTTCCGATCAGAATTGAGTTGTAATACGTCGTCCTTTTTCCCCACTCAGTGTTCGGGTTTGGCAATCGTGGTAGATAGCCATTACGTGTATCATAGCTGTGTTCTGTGCGTACACTATGTTTAAACCTTTCAAGATGTTGTGGGATTACTCCCTTAATGGCGTTCTGACACCATAATACAGCGATGAGCGAAGCGTCTAGAGGCTAACGGTGCCTAGCTCAAGGACGCAAGAGATTCAGCTGATGACTGTTTCTTTCCATGTATTTTCTTTGCAAAGCGGTTCTGGAAGGCTTGTAACTGATCCATTTCCGTCTTTAACCCTGGCTGGTCTCCCCAGACAGTATCTGCATAATCAAGGTTTGTCAGAACAAGGCCATTGAAATATGCAAGACGAGTTCTTGTGTCTAGCATGTGAGCAGTGCGATTAAGAACAGAGAGTCGATGGCCAAGCTTACGGAGTAAATTTCTTACGTGAATCTTCCAGTTCCAATTTTCGTCTATTGTTACACCAAAGTATTTGAAAGACTGCACTCGCTCGATACTTGCACCATTTTCAGACTGCAACTGGATGTCTTCAAAACGTGAAAGCATAGCTTTACTCCCAGCCAACATCAACTTGGTTTTCTTAATGTTGAGTGCTAGTCTGTTATCTAAATACCAATTTGTTATCAAACTTAAGTCTTGTTCTACGATCTCTTGAAGCTGGTTTGGTGTCACTGCAAGGAAGACTAGGACAGCATCATCTGCATATAGAATCATCCGCGTTTTTTCTACAGCATTTGGCAAACTGTTGATGTAGACATCGAATAACGTCAGACCTAAAATACTTCTTTGTCTAACGCCTAACTTAACTGGTTCTGATTCTGATATTTGTCCATCGACGTAAACACTTTGCCTTCTGTCATTGAGGTAAGATCATTATGAGGTAACCATCGCAGTGATCGTTCGGATATGCCAATGTGCTCTAGCTCAGCAAGTAACACTTTATGGTTTTGGGAGTCAAATGCCTTGGAAATGTCAACAAACAATAATCCGGTGACTTTGCCTTCATAGACTCCAGGACCCAGTTGTTTAACTGTGCGATTGCCTGTGCAATACTGTGTCCAAGCCTGAATCCATACTAATGGGGATAGAGAAAACCCAGACCATTTAGATGGGCACTCAGTTGCGTATTAACGACTCTCTGTCGCCAGCCTTGTATAGTGGGGTAACACGTGTAGCCCTCCATAGAGCTGGAACAACACCATCTCGGATGGATTTATTGACAAGATAGGTTAAGGAAGGAGCGAGTTCTACTTCAGCATCTCTGATCAATTTCGCCGGGATTTTGTCCAGACCAGCCGTTTTGTTTACTTTCAAAGAGTGGAAGATCTCACGCACATTCTTACAATCTACTGGCTGCAAATCCAAATGATCCTGAGTTTTGTTTCGGTCACTGGATTCGTCTTTTTTCCAGGCATCCTTCGCCACGGCACGCGACTGACTTGCCACTTTATTTCTAACTGATGCGAAGAACTTGTTAAATTTTGACGCAACAGCCTTTCGCACTTTAAGCTGTGAGTTCACTCCTTTCTTTTCATCACCAAGCACAGAATTTAGAGCATTCCACATCTCACTCGGGTCAGCTGCTGAGTTGATTAATTTATTGTAGTATTCAGTCTCCACAGTCTTAATCTTTCTGTTGGTAAAGTTCTTTAATCTGCGGTAATTATTTCATTGCTATTGTTGACCACCAGATATTTTCGCACTTTGAATGATAATCTCTTTCGGCCAATAATTCTTTAAGGTCATTAGAAACCACGGCTTGGAAACACCTTTCGTTCTTATTTTCTTTAATGCTGCGTGGCGATACGCAACATCAACAAATAATGTATTCCAGGCATTAACTGCGTCATCCACGTGTTCGAAAGACTCAACAATACTCCAGGAAGCGTCAGAAACATCTCTGCGAAATTGTTTACTATTGTAGTTCTTGAAAGATCTCATTTCGCGAATTCTCACGGTAGCTTTGCAAATACCGGCTTTCTTGACAGCGAAGACAATGGAATGATAACTCGTGCCAAAGTCTTGTACTCCATGCGATACAATGCGATGAGGGTTGTTAACAAAGACAAGGTCGATAGCTGTATTTGAAAACTCCAACACGTGGGTCGGTTCGCTGAGTTGTTTCATTCCGAAAAGTCGCGTTGTTTGCATTAATTTCCTTACGTGAGGTTCCTGAAGGGGTAAAATGGGAACTGGAATTGGTCTGTTTTTGCCCTGGGCAAATGGGATTTAGGTCAATGGGACTGGGATTTGGTCACTGGGAATGGGAAAAAAATGTCAAAAATGGGAATGGGATAACTATTTTGTAACCATGACCAGTCGAGACATCACATATTTCCTGGGAGAGACACTTTTACATTGTACGAATATGCTGTCATGTTTGGCACATCAGTTGAAGAAGCAGTGAAAAGGGTTTCTAAGTGGGCAGCAGCGTACTACACACACCCAAATTCATATTATACAAACTGCCAACATCTTATGCAGTTTCCTACCTCGCATCAAAATTCCAAAGCCAGCCTCACAGGAGATAACCAGAAACGAGCAAGCTGAAATAAGGGCGTGGGCTAAAATGCACGGAAAATCCGTCAGACAACGAAATGTAAGACAAGATAACACACTGGACAGGCGGGTACTTTGCCTCTGAACTTGTATGAAACTGCAACGGTCTTGAAACCAGTCAATTTGAATTGACTATAAGGCGAAGAAAGAGTTCCAAGCGAAAGTGATGAGCCGCCTAATTCAAATGAGGATGTCAGTTTACCACCAAAGTCTCCTAACAACGAACAGGTTTAGCGCCAGTGACAGTGACTCTGAAGAAGAGGTAAATGGAAAATAAAAAAAATGGAAAATCAGTAGAACTTAGAAAAAGGAAAATAACAATTAGAAAATAGAAAATTTATAATTGCTATTCCATGTTTTCTATTTTGCTTAACAAAGTAGAAATTTTTATTTGTATTTTGTTGTTGGCCGTTTTAAACCGTGAAAACGGAAAATACGTCTTGTTTTCAGCATTATACTTGTAACTAGTAAAGCCCAAATGAAAAATAACCTATATTTAAAAGTTTCTCATTTGCACATAAAATCGAAGAGTGGAATGGCGGCAATGTACTACGGATTGGATTGTTATCAGTTTTCAAAATGATTCACGAAAGGGGTCTAGGACAAAATTGCAGTCTTTCCAGTAGGTCTTGTGATGCGCAGAAAGTTTTGGGGCGACCGTTTTTGTCGGCGTTGTTTATAAAAAATCTTTACTCATTAACATTTAACTGATCACCAGCTGGTCAATGCATGTGCCTAGTTTATTTCTAAGAATTTTTTGGCCGTATTTACCGAGATGGACGAATTATTCGACTGGCCTGGATAAATACGGGACGTATCAAATAGTAGAATTTAAGTTCTTCTGACTAAATATGAGATGCATCAAACGGATATTTTCTCCTGTTCTCGTTTCAAGCGGTTATAAAGTTTGTTTACTTTTCGTCTGAGACGAATAATTCGTCTGTTTAGTGCGTCTAAACGACGCACTAAACAGACGAACTAAACAGAACGAAACTTTAGTTCGTCCGATGCAGATTTCCGTATTTATCTAGATGAATTATTTGTCTCAGACGAATTATTTGTCTTTCTAGGTAAATACGGCCAATAATAACGTCATGCATGGAGTTCCCCGCTCTTATAATATTATTGTTTTAAAATTACAAATTCCTGGAATAAACAGTTTTCAATTTAAAAGTTTGAAGCTGAGTAAATACGAAGTTAAAGCCTTTTCTTGCTTTCATTTTAACTCTTTAAAAGTGCATTTAACGGGATTTGGCTTAAGGTTTACAATTTTTGACAATTTACTTGATTTAAGATAAAAATGTCACACCGGATCTTGCTTTTATCCGACTTGCATGACTACATCACGTCTCAGATATGTATTTATAGAAACACTACCATTGTCATGCGCATGCGTTGATCATTCTACGGCGAACTCTTCATTCCCTTAATATCAAATTTGGTTCAAGTAATCATGAGTCATCGACTTCAACACTCAAGATACTTGCAGCGAGCCTCGAGGTTACTGTCGAGAGAAAAATATTCCGAATCCAACCATGACAAACGTAATTCACGACAGCACAGAGGTGAAAGAAATGAAAGGCAACGACGAAATCAATATGTCGCCGACCATCGGAAACCAAAACACAACATGTCTGCAGTTACAAAGCGCCATCAGTCTTTGGTCGAGATCTTAAAAGAAATGATTCAGCAAGAGCGACATCATATTGTTTCAGTACAAAAAGCTGCATCGGGAGAAATTCAAGAAGTGATCTGGTGTCCTTGTTATATTTGTCCGGACATAGAAGGCCACGTGAAAGGTGGTAGAGCGCGCCTACATCATATTTGTCGTCTTTGCCATCGCACGTGTCTACACTTACTGGGAAAACCTTTTTCTTCAAACAGAAGATGTGTTGGTTGCGACCACGAAAATAATTGGCAACCAAAAGATATCCCTAAATGGTATTATCACCTCGAGAAGTGTAGCCATTGCAAGCGATCTATAAAATAGAAAGCTTCACAAATTGTATGTCATGAGTCTGTGACGAAACTTGGCCAAATCAGTTTTGTCGAGGACAACAGCACATGAAATATGTACCCAGGGTTCAGGGTAAAACTTATGTTACGAATATGAGTTCAAAACATTTGCCCTTAGTTTATAATGTGACAATATATTCGTGATAACTTCAAAGCAACAAAACGGTTAACGCAAGAGGTCTGATTTTCGCGTCGTAATACAATTATGCTAAGCTGATTTCAGAACTGGCTAAATTTTGTCAAGGGTTTGGAAATTTAAAATGTGTCAATGTAGTACATTTAAAATTACAGTTTTTACAAACTGACCGTGTCTCTGTTATTGTTATGCATGGATTTTCAAGGCAAATCTTGTATGGGGTACATCGAAGAAGGAAGCTTACCAATAAATGACACCATTTATTGTCTTCTATGCGTCTGAGAAATTTGTAAACCGCTGCAGTCGATTGAATTGGGTAATCTAACAATGTTTTGCAGTTGGGTTTCATTATTCTTTAAAGTGAAAAGTTTTAGATCCTATTCATGATAACTATATTGGCGTTCGTGAAATTCTGTGTCATAAGTGTTTTTAAGAGAAAAATAAAAACTAACTTTTAAAACACTTACTTTGTTTTCACTTAGACCACTACGTTTTATCTTTATTCTTACTTCGTACTCTGTAAATGATATTATATTAAACTTTGGCCGTTGGGTTTGTCACTTTGGACTAACCCAAGGTTTCCTTTAAAGTACTTCCTTTCAATGATTTATAATATAAAATAAGATAATATAGATTTCTTATGTGAACTAAGTTAATAAACAAGGTATGCGTTGTATACGGTCAATAACGATTTCTTAGAAAATTCTTAGATTATATTTGATGGTGTAGAAAAACTTGCCGGGCGTCTGTGTGATATCCTTAATCTGAAAAGAGCTTGAACTTGGTCAGAGTTTGCCTTCTAGGGTCAAAAAAAGGCCGATTATATGGCGAATTTTAGCCAGGGCTGAGATCGAATGCGTTTGATGTCAACAAGGATGGTGGCCTCCATTTTGCCACGCAAGTTTTAATTTCGTGTCTGAGCTGAAATTTGGCATATTTAAGCATATATGCGTGCTGAGATTTCATTCCGGGCTGAAACTCGCAATGTAATCGGGCCCCAAGTCCTTCATGAATCTGAACAATGCATTTCAATGTCTTTTGAACAGAAATAAGATTGTGAATCTCAATTTGCAATTTAATCGCGAAGATCATTTCTTATACCCAGAAATATAAGATTTGTTTTTTATTTTCCTGGTACCTGAATTAACAACTAACAAATTTCTCAGAATTTTAATATGCTAATTATTGCATGACGTCCGCTGTTTTGATTGCGAACACTTAACAGCATTCTTATTGGTTGACAGTAAAGGGAATTTCCCTTTAAATCACTTATTAGATACAGAGAAAAAACCCGAGTGCATATCGTTTCTCACTCTGTTGTATTTTTAAGCTGATTCAGCGAGTAAATTTATGATAACATCGAGCAACATGCCAGAGTGCGAAACTGTTGGAACCTATATTCATGAAGCTCTTCTCTCGCTTCTGGCCGGACGAACCCTGACAATATTTTTCAAGAGAAGCTTCTCTTTCGAGGAACATTGTAAAGTAATTCTAAGCGATACTCTTCCATTGGGATTAGTGTGTGTTGCTTCTACTGTTTCTCGATTTGTATCAGGTTTTTATGCCTCGCCATTTGAAGCCGTCGGTCTGCTCTATATGGTGACTCATCTGCCAGACGACGCACACAAAACGCGAGTTTTAGGCGTTTTTATCTTCATAGCATTGTTCGCCGACCTTTCCGAACTGATGTATGCTACACTGGCCGTGGTGGTTGCGACAACACAATTTCTGAGAATGCCATCCTGGTTAAAAGTTCAGCTGAGGCAAGTACGAATTATCTGTGGTCCGGTATACGTGATTGTTGTATCAGCCTGGCTACGGTTTGCTCCAACCGCTATAAATATCTTCAGCAATCCATTGTCTGCAGTCTCTGCTTTGTCGGTTGTCTGTGCTCTGAGCGCTGCCTTGTTTCTCCGGCCTGACAACAACCAAATGCTAAGCTTGATCCTGCCTCAAGCCTGGATTCCAAGGAACTCCAAGCGTATCTCAATCCATGGAGGTTTGATGTTCGCAAGTTTTGTCTTGATAATGGCCAAAATCATTGTGAGTTCTTCCTTACTTCTAAAAGGAGTTGCGATAATTTGTGGAACTATTAACGTTTGTCTCTATCTTGCCTTGAAGTGCTCATAAACTGATCATCTGTTCGATTTTAAAATGGATTTTAAGGTGTACTTTCTACCTTGCATGCCTTCAAACATACAAGTCTGCTTATTGGTATGTAATTTCTGGGAGCTAATTACCTTTTTCTAGGAACAACGAAGCAGTAAATTAAGAAACGAACAAACAATTAGAATTAGTTGTACATGCAGATGTGGTACTAGCGATTTAAGACCATTTTCGGATTGTATTAAAGAACATTAAGGATTAGTGTACGATTCGTTGAGTTGTACTTTCAGTGTTCATGGAATGGCTTTTATGATTTCCTAGATTGTCAAATGAATAAACATAGAATACAATACAATAAAAACATGTTATAATAAAATAAAAAAAAGTTGAAACAATAAATGACCACAGTAGCACAGGGTAGAGGAGAGTAGTCAGGGTAGATCAGAAAAGTAAAGATTGGAGTTGAGTGGAACAGATTCCTTAGTGGATTGGATTAGACAAGGTAATACAGAGTGGGGTAAAGTATATAGGGTAAAGCAAAGTAGAATTGAGTGGAGTGAATTGTACTGGACTGGAGGTAATTGGAGTAGACAGAATAGGTAGAGTAGAATAGAGTGGAGGAGTCACCTTCTACTCTGAGAACGAAAGATGTTGTTGGATAAAGAGACAATGTAAATAGCCCCAACCTTACCACTAAACCTAACCATCCGTAGACAAACATACAATAACGTATTGCTAAAATGTGTCTGTTATTGTAACTGCTATTGTTCAAACATCCAATGGTGTCTTTCGTTCACAGAGTAGAGCTTTACTGGAGTGGAGTGGAGTAAACAGGGAAGACCACAGTAGCACAGAGGAGAGCAGTCAGAATTGATCAGGAAGGTTAGGTTGGAGTTGAGTGGAACAGATTCCTTAGTGGATTGGATTAGACAAGGTAATACAGAGTGGAGTGAAGTATATAGGGTAAAGCAAAGTAGAATTGAGTGGAGTGAATTGTACTGGACTGGAGTTAATTGGAGCAGACCGGATAGGTAGAGTAGAATAGAGTGGAGTGGAGTAAACAGTGAAGACCACAGTAGCACAGAGGAGAGTAGTCAGGGTAGATCAGAAAAGTAAAGACTGGAGTTGAGTGGAACAGATTCCTTAGTGGATTGGATTAGACAAGGTAATAGAGAGTGGAGGGAAGTATATAGGGTAAAGCAAAGTAGAATTGAGTGGAGTTGGATTGTACTAGGCTGGAGTTAACTGGAGTAGACAGGATAGGTAGAGTAGAATAGAGTGGAGTGGAGTAAACAGTGAAGACCACAGTAGCACAGAGGGAGAGTAGTCAGAATTGATCAGGAAGGTTAGGTTGGAGTTGAGTGGAATGGATTGCATAGTAGACTGGATTAGCCAGGGAGAGCAGAGCAAAATGGAGTGGACGGCATTGTAGTGGGGTTCAGTGGTACTGAGTAAATAGCAGAGCAGAATTTGAAAAGGGGGGAGATGAGGGAGATTGAATAGACATGGTAGAGCAAAGTAGAGTAGAAAGGGATTGGGTTTGCATGGAGAGGAGCAAACAGTGTAAAATGGCACAGAAAAGATTGGAGTGGAGCTGCCGAGAGCAGAGCAGAACAGAAGAGAACAGAGAGGAGCAAAATGTAGTGAATTTGGTGCTAGATTGGAGTGAAATGGAGTAGACCATTCAGAGTAATTTGGAGTAAACAGCAGAGCAGAGAAGATAGGAGCAGAGTAGATAAAAATACGGTTGGGAGAGGTAAAGCATAATGAAACTTGATACTGTATAGAATTGGATAGGAAATGAAAAGTAGATTGAGGGAGGGTGAGGCCGGCCAATTTTGTGTAGAGCAGAGCTAAAACAAATAGCATGTTAATATCAATATTACACAAACAGAGGAAAATTGCAAATTGAGTTCTACTTACAGTGGCAGACAACTTTGATTATACAAGGTTTCTGTTCATAAGCAGACCCAGCGGAGAAGCAATCCGACCCACCATACATAGGAGGAGGATTAGTGCAGGTTCGAAAACGGGTCTTGTAACCTTCACCACACGTGGTGGAACACTGTGACCAGTCCGACCACGTGGTGTAGACGCCGTTTTGTGGTATCATGGGAAATCCTCGCTTGTCCAGAAAGCTAAATATTTTAATACACACAAACAAAGATACAACTTTATAACTTTTAAATTACTCAAAAAGTATTTTTTAGATTGTAAAAGGACACTTTAAAATAAACTTTATGCGTGTGGTTCCAAATACTTTTTAGAAAATGCAGTACTTAAAACTAAACATTTGGGAAGAAATGAAATGTTCATTGAACACACTACTTCTAAAGCTGTCGACATCTGGAACGATTTACCCAGGGCATAAAAATGTCAATCTGCTCTTCCATATTTGTTAAAATCGAAATGGACAAATTCCCATCATATCATCTGCATAACTTTATTAATACATAGCTTTCACATTTGTTATTTACATTTTAACATATTCACACATAACCCTCCTGTCACACACAGACATTTTGTAAAATGTTTTGCTCTACTTTTTTGTATAATTGTTTATAAAATGACAAACTCACAAAAACTAAAGGGCAATTTTAGCTTTGCCCATACTACACCTCCACTACAACATTCAAAGTTACAATTATCTCTCAAATACTGTATAGTTTAATAAAAATGTCATAAAAACTTGTTTTTTTGTGTTTTTTTCGTTAGTACTTAAGTAAAAATGTATACGAATGTGAAATAGCTGATTATCAATAATATGAATAGTGCGCAAGGTATTTTTGGCAGCAAAAATTTAAGAAAAAAATCCACAATGTATAACATTAAAAGTCAATTAGGCAGTCTAATGGGTAGCTAGAAAGGCCAGAGTCCGTCTCTAGTATAAATACAGATGAGGTCTACATCATGAGCCCTTCTGATAACCACATAGATTTTGTTTGTTACCTGTATACTTCCAAGCTGGATGCACCTCCTTTTCCATCACCTGTTAAACAGCAATCTGAAATTACTTTTACTCCGTTTTACATTAAGGTAGACATGTATGTGCACATTAACACTCGCAAAACGAACACCAAAAATAAACACAAACACAAACACAAACACAAGCACAAACACAAACACAAACACAAACACAAACACAAACACAAACACAAACACAAACACAAACATACTTACGCACGTAAATGAACCTAAGATCAGCGACAGGTTTACTGTGACAATTATAGCAAACACGAGAAGTATTTGATCATATATCAAACATCGCTACAGCTTTTCAAACAATTTGGATGTTTAGGGTTCGTACACAAAACACAGAAATGTGTCATAATTATAATTTCCAAACACGTGTTTGCTTCGTGAGACATTAATCAGTTACAGAAAATAATATCAAATAATTACAGTGAATAAACAGTTCGGGTTAAGAAAAGATTCATTACAATTAAAACTAAATTTAAACAAACATTTTTTTGCATTGGAAGCTGTTAATTTGAAATGTTGTTCAAGTCCATTACAATCGAAAGATAATTACAACTGCATAACTGAAATGGTATTATGGTGACTCTCTTTCGCTGTTTTTTCGTGTGTGGTTCGAACGGAACATTTCATAGTGAGAGAAGGAGGAGGGAAAAAACATTTGAGACTGAGTATGCATAGGGGCTAAGGACGCGGACTATTTAATATTGAGGGGAAAGGACGGACTATTTGATATTTAGGGGAAAGGATGGGCCATTTGATATTGAGGGGAAAGAACGGACCATTTGATATTGTGGGGAAAGGACGGATCATAATTCATTTGATATTGTGGGGTGGGAGTGGGGACGGACCATTTGATATTTAGGGGAAAGGACGGACCATTTGAT
>JANSTQ010002239.1:0-24232 GCA_026167885.1 Bergia puertoricense | reverse complement strand
TTTGAAAAGACCGAAACTAAAGGGCATTCTATGTTTATCCAAATGGATAACCTGAGATAATTATTTTAAAAATAACGTCAGCAAAAATCATCTTAACAGCTGTCTACAAAAGCCTTCGTATTATTGTTAAACAGTTCAAATATTCTAATACTATTAATCCTCTAATTTCAATAAATATTGTAGTTTCTTTTGACAAGTTTCATCTTGATCTTACTTAATTCAAAACAATATAAAAGAATTTTAAAATCTACCTACAACTATATGTGATAACACGGAATATAGTTTGGGGGAAAAAGTGATGTTGTAAAGCACCGGTCGGCGGTTGACAACATATTGCTGAATTATTACATTCCTTTTATATTTCATTATTAAATCCAATATTTTTATATAATATTTTGCAATCACGATTCTCACCCCTTTCGCCTTACTGGTGCTCAACACAAAATACCTGCAGTTTTTATGCAGCAACGAATCAGCAAATCCAAACAGTTGTAAATTTTAACCTTCTTTCAGGAATCATGCACTCATTTTTTCAGTTGAATGGTAGTTTCCTCAGCGAATCCCCACCTGTCCATTCACTGATATGTTTTGCATTGCTCCCCTACTCTTCTTCACAAATAGACGAGTTATGTACAACTATCGGTGCTTTGGAATTGTTTAATAGTACAACAGCCTTTTTTCTTTATATCATCAATATTCCAACAAGCAGTACGAGCTAGTTGAACTACTAACAACATAATCATCAGCTAGCAAAATATATGCAGCACCAATTTGATTTTCCAAAGTTTAAAGATTCGACTTGGTGTAGAGGAGATGGGTCAAATTAAGATATATGTATACCACAAACCTGATATTGCGCAGCAGTAATCGTGAAAAAAGAGAAGAAACTAGATTAACTACAAACGCAATAAGGTTGGCCCTTCTTAAGGGGCATTTTGAGACGACTGTTCTAAAAACTCAACTGTTATGTCTGTATCACCACCAAGACATCTTCCCTACTCATTTAACTCTATAAAAGGCATTTCATTAAGCTGCTATAACCTATTCACAGTTAGAATCATCTAAATATATAATATAGAGAGAGATAACATGCCATGGGGTGTGAGTCGGTGGATGGATCTAGTCTGATGAGTTGAACACAGATTGATACAGCTAGCTTCCCTGTAAAGTTCTGTCACAGATTATGCCATGCCTTGGGAATGAAAACTCGTGTTTTCTAATCTACTGTCTCCTGTTAATACAAACACTGAGTTAACCGCCACCTAAGCTTTCAAAACCGCTGTAAGGCTACTGTTCTAACAACAAATTATTAATTTAATTAGGCTTCCACGCCTTGTTCAAATGATTGTCACAAAATGTCATTTCATCCTTTCTAAAAAGCCACCATAGTTGTTCCCATAGATAAAGTTATACCATCTGACAAATGATCTTTTTGATTAACCGATTATTGGCGATGACACGGTAACAGAGCAGTGAATCAAACGCAGCAGATCACGTAAATATAACTCGACCATTTCTCACGTACCAAAAATTGTGACACGACCTTACCGCAAACGACATGGTGCCAGACCGGAGTTATTACAGTAACAAAGGGATTTATCTGGCTTGTGATGTTGAAATTAACCTTTTGCCCTGCAAGAAACAATTCTACTATATCAAAAGATTTATAATTATTGAACCAGTCACTGAAAATCTTTAGAACAGTCATTTAGTTTGCGTCTCAAGAAGAATGTCTACAAGTGTTTCGTGCTTTGAAACTTTCCTAAAAAAAACCAAAATCCGGGAGAAGCGGATTATGCGAAGTGATAATTGAGCCTTCAGTCTTGCTAAAGGAAAGCACGCAATGTCAAGGCACAGAACCCGGCAATAGCTGACATCGTATCTGCACTTACTTTCTGTTATGCTCTTATTTAAGAAAGCAAATACGCTATGCAACTGAAGATAAAGGGTTTTAAGTTTCCATAACCAGATTCAGCACTGTAATTATGCCAAGGGCGTAGATTTGACAGCCACAGGTATTTTGGGGATGTCTACTAAAATGCCGAGCGAGCTAAAATCACTCGCATACAAGATAATAACACTTTCACCAAATGTCATCCAACGAAACGCCTTCCAATAATAAACTCTCAAAACCTGACAAAGTACATAAGTAAAGTTAAGCTGTATTTTGAAATATAAACAAATTGGCAAAAATTTACCGTTAGTTTCTACGTTGTCTGCACAGCAGGTTTTAGTTTTAAATTGTCCAGCTGGCCAGCCAACTATAAAATCTAGAGGTGACTGACCTTTTTCGATAAACGAAGTTTTTTCATGTCTGGTGGTATAAATTCTTCTAGATTCAGATGCTGCCCTGTATAATTTAAAGGCTAAAAATGCGTCAAGGATACTTGTATTTTAAAACTATATCTGTTATTACGTTTTTAACCAGTTGCATGATCAAGAAATAGTTCTCTTGAAACTGTCTTATCAATCATCCAGACGAAAAAAACTCGTGACCATATTTCAATAACAGAAATGGGGAGAAAATGAAGAGTGTTACGATTAGTTTCGAAATGCCTCGCTTCATATTTTTCTCCAGTATTCATTTCCAGACTCAATTTTAAAACAAACTAACAAGACCGTACTCAGTTATTGTTCTGGTTACATTGTCATCGAACAACAAAAACTAAATACGTTAGAATGTTAGATTTTACATAATCTTTAAAATTTTCCATAAGTTTCCTTGATGTTGAAGTGCTTCTCGCCGAGTGTTGGAACAGTACAATTAACTGCACGTCCACTGTTTTCCCATTTCAATGATAAAAATTGGCAAAATAACACAACGTCGTTTTTGGCAAATACTTTGGTAACACTACAATTTCAAACATTCAACAACTCGGCAGTTCATATAAGAAACATTTTATTAATGGAACACTTGCGTGTTACATTTCTTGCTGAGATGTGTGAACGGCCCGATTCTAGTCTATGTGGCTTTGTCTACTTAATGAACCTGTCTTTTCTTGTAGTACAAAAGACAACACAGCCACCCTTATGGGCCCCCCACGGGGAGTAGTTCAAGAAGTTTCTCTTCAATTCATCCTTCAGTTTTCACTGCAGATTTGTTACTGTTTCTGTTGTAGTTCTTCTTTTAATCTTTCTCATTTACATTTCTTTCATATTATTCTTGTGCTTTTACATTCTTGTCTTGTTGCGTTTCAAAGTTCTTATAATTTTAAAGTGCTGTTCTTATTTAAAGCTTTATTACTTCCACTACAGCTACAAAAACTACTACTACTACCACGACCACTACCACTGCTGCTTCTGCTGCTGCTACTACTACTATTACTACTACTGCTACTACTACTACTACTACTACTACTACTGCTACTACTACTACTACTACTATTACTACTACTGCTGCTACTACTACTACTACTACTATTGCTATTACTATATTACCATTACCATTACCATTACCATTACTATTACCATATACTTTGCTAGTACCATTACCATAACCAGTACCATTACTACTACTACTACTGCTGCTGCTGCTGCTGCTGCTGCTACTACTACTACTACTACTACTACTACTACTATGACTACTATGCTTTACTAACGCCAATAACTGTGCTCATTTAAGGAGTGGCTCCTCCTAAAATTTAAAGCTTGTGTTTACTCCAAACTAAACGTAGATTCTCAAATTGAGTTATGGTCTGCAATTGGTCTAGGATTTAATGGAGCCGAAACCAAATATTGAGTTGCACACATTTTAGATATCCTACTGATGATCAGTTACTGATCTGTCTTTTATTTCAGCAACATTATAGTTGTCTGTACAGTTTTAACTGGCATTTAACCGCCAATAAAGTGTACTAACACTACTACTAAGGCTACCGACTACTTCAATTAATACTACTACCACTACCACTAATACTATTATTACTATTACTAACACTAGCTACTTCAACCACTACTAATGATAATACTATTATTACTTCTGCTGCTGCTACGTCTAAAATAGCTGCTCTATCTCAAGTTATTATATCGTGTTGTTTTCTTGTAGGTAAAATGAAGTCTGTGAATACACGACAAAACGCAACCCAGCACAAGGTGGCTGTTTCAAACATTGTCAATGTCGTTGCCTCTTCCTACAGTTGTAGATTATGTACGGATTTTTAAGAGTTGCTGGAACAAAAACCTAAATGAAAGCAACAACCAGAGATTGCATGGACGAGAAAGGTAGACAGGTGAGGTTACCGACTTAAAGAAAAGTAGGTAGGTAGGTAGAAGGATCATGTAGTGTGAAAAGTACCTGCTTGATCATTTTGATTGAAAACAGCCGAAATGTGCAGATTCATGTCTGTCTAGCACATTGATATTAGTAATACGATTTTAATTAGTTTTAATATTACCACTATATTGTCAAGCAAACACTCAAAACAAAAAAGAAAAGGGAATAACAGAGAAGCCCAAAACAAAAAAAGATTTAAAGCAGCTTAAAGCACCTGCAACTTATTCTGTATCAAAGACATTTTTCTCTTTGCTCCACTGTTGACATTAAACTGTGCACGTTCAAGGTATAAAGATGAGAGATAATACTAACAGTAATAGAAATAACTGCTGAAACGATGAAGAATATCAGCAATCTGTGCAGTATTCTTCTTTGTAACCTGAAACCAAGCTGTATCAAGCCCCTATTCTGTCTCATCAAATGCAAGAATTCTGTCAAATGCTCTGACAGCAGATTATCCAGAATTTGGATTATAAGATCATAAACATTACTATCAGTATTATCTCTCATTGAGATCGCTCATAATACAATTTTAAACATTTTTGTTTTCAGATGGTTAGGTTATAAGGCATTATCTATTACTGTCATCCCTTGATTACAAACAGGAGAAAGATAAAAACAGGGTTCCCAGACATCTTCCATCCAGTCTCAGACTCACCACTAATGTAAGAAATAGCGTTTTTCTACCTAACGTTTGTATGACGGAACTTCAAAAACTGAACCAGTTCACACTATTTTAGTAATCCGTGCAAATTTTACTACATGCGAATTGAAACTTAGTTGTAAACTTATATAACATTTTAACTAGGTTCCTTTTAACTTTACATGAAACTGTAATTTTTGTAAATTGCATGGAAAGCCTAGATTAGAGCTAAGCGTTGCTTCTCAGTATGAATAAAGTTTCTCATATCATCAACCCAGACTTTTTCCATTCACTGACATAAATTTCCAGACTTTTCTGTCTGGGAGTTACTGATCTTACTTTCCCAATTTTTCAGACTCTTGCCAGTGTCTTCACGAACCCTGTACAAAGAGATGCTTCATGACTCAATTAATAATAACAATAATAATAATAATAAATGGCATTTATAAAGCGCTTATACAGATAAGCTCTAAGCGCTTTACAATGATCTGCAATATTGATGGCTAATAAAATACGTTAAATTCAAATACTAGTTGACAAATCTACCTTATTTGACAATAACTGTTACATTACATATTAAAGGTCGTAAGCGAGTTTAAAAAGGTGCGTGAACAGGAAACGATTCTAAACCTTAGCTCTTCAGCTTATACACAACAGGTATGAGCCTTAATGCAGCTGTAGAGAAACGCAGTGTTCTGGAAGGCTTATATATTTCTAAAAGATTTTGCAAATAAGATGGTGCTAAACTGTGTAACAATTAAAAGTCAGTAAATTAATCTTGAATAAAATTCAAACAAGCATTCCCACAGTTAGCTGTCAATGATCCCTTCAAATACTATAAGCTCGCATAAAAGATTTACCTGACCTAAATATAGTACAAACAATTAGTAAATATAACACAGAAAGTTCTCAAACGTCAATAGGTGTAAGTATGTATAGATAAGACATTGTTTAAAACGGTTTCTGTCAATAATAAAAATGTATACAAAAAATTGTAAGGCAATTAAAGTGAAAATTCTTTGTCAGTACATTTTTGGTGGTGTATATTGTAATTCTGAACCAGTAGAACAAATGCACTATTTAATGAAAGCTCTTGGTAAATAGATCCAGTAAAAAAAACAAGGTTCCTTTCCGTGCCATAATATCATTAAAAGTGCAGTCATTCAGGTAAGGATTTGATAATTACATACCAATACTGGACTGACCAGTTTGTAATTAAGGTAAATCAATAGTCTAGTGGACTTTTCAAATGTGATCTGTTGATAAACAATATTCTACTAGTGGTATTAGTTGCTATAATTCTAACCTAAATACAAAAATCAAAGTGTGACTATTGGAAGAAAAGGTCATGAGAACATTCAGATAATTAGTTTGCAATTTTGAATCAATGGACGAAAATCCAGTGTGACCATTGATATAAAAGTATTTCTTAATTATGTTGTAGTGGTGGTATTAATTTGAAATTGTGAATTACTGGGTGATAAACCAAAGTGTGACCATTAAAGGAAAGTTATTTTTATATATGTGTTAGTGGAGGTGTTTGTAATTCTGAACCAATGGGCAAAAATCAAAGAGTAACAATGAAAGGAAAGCCTTGACAAGTGTATGTTTTAATGATAATATTTGTTTGTACATTTTCAACCAGTAAATGAAACTATAACCAAAAAAGTTATGTTTTTGCGAAGTGTATGTGATGATGGAATCAGTTTGTAAATCTGAACCAATAAACCAAAACACAAGGTGTGACAAGCTAAAAACGAAAGCACTTGTGAAATGCATTCTAAAGATAGCATTAAATTATAAATTACATCCATTTTGTAATCACTGATGATTCCTGAAATCTCAGCAGTGATTACAGAATTAATTGCATTGTTTCGAGTCTTTAAATGCACTTTTATGAATAACCATACACAAGCAAAAAACGTTGAAACAGCCAATCGCAGTGCAGCAAGAAAGAGACGCACAATGTTTGGCATTTCTGACATGTACTTGTTGAAAATTACACAGAAAATGAATGACACAGATTGAAATAACTTTGTTAGTTGTTACTGTTTGATTTCAAAACGGTTATAATGGGTAATGAAACTTCGTGTCGTGCAATTTACGTCTGACATACTTGTGACTTCAAATTATAAATCTTACCACTGGACGATACCGCAAAGCGAAACACGTGAAACGAAATATCTGGGCAATGCAAAGCTTCTTTTTTTATGGAAAACCAGTTTTGAAAAAAAAAGATGTTTTTCTTCCTGGGCAGGTAACCTGAATATGTGTTGTTGATCAACAAAAGTTGATATGGTATGTTTTTCGCCGAAGGGTTGGATGTAAAGCTTACAATTACTTGTTGATGTGAAAAACAAAGGATCAGATATACCCAAACCAAAAGCTGGACATTTCAATCTCCCAGCCAGGCCACTCACATGAACACATGGAAATTTGCGGAATTAGCTTACAAACAGGATGTAATATGTGTTGCAAAAGAAAAGAGCAAAGAATCATTTTCAAACCGTAACTCCGAACGGGTTCAATGAACGGTTTTTATTCACATCATTTCAAACACTTTTTAACCAATTTTAACCAATGGCACGATTCGACTTTTTCGATCTGCATGAATTAATACCCTACTATTTAAACAATTATTTCTCCACAATTCTTCAGCTGCTCTGATAAAGGGCTCGAAACGTCAGCTTTACACCCAACCCTTCGGCGAAAACAAAACACATTAACTTTTGTTGATCAACAACACATATTCTTCTTATTTCGTCTTGTTCTAATGTGCTTATGAGTTGGCATTGCGACTGAGGTGTACATTTCGCAACGTCTTCCAGCGTTGTCGCCAAAAAGAAAGGGCAACCTTACGGCGAGGAACCGCTCTCAAAAAGTTTCAAAACTCTTAAAACCCTTGATGGAATCTCTCAGCAACATAGAGAAAAGACAAAGACATGTGAACAACCAAACTAGTAAATTTTTGTTAACAGCTTCCAGTTCACCTTTTGCATACAACTAGTATGGTTAAAACTACGACTCAATAGACTTGTCAAAGTCTGAGCGATAGGGATACCAACAACTGTCAACGAATGTAACGAAAGACAGTTTCATCCCTGACGAGCCACTTTGTTCTACATATTTTGTCTGAAGTAAAAACAGCCAACACTTGTAACAAAGGGTTCCTGTCCTCCTTTTTAGCAACTCTTTCAATTGTGTCAACACGTGATTGTGTCAACACGTGACCACGTTATTCTGATTCACTGCGAGTGAGATATGACAGGGGCGCAAAAAGGAACTTCAGTGGTACTAACGACAACCGGAAGGGAAGCAGGAAGCTGAGTCAAACGGAGTTAATCTTAATACAAACAACACAATATATTCAATAAAGATTAACGCGCAACACAAAGGTCATTAAACAGATGTCCATTTTGGGTCAACGAATGGTGAAACCGAAGCCGTATACTCGAGTTGAACTACTATTAACCACAAATGTACCTGTGTATTCATTGTTATCTTAGTGTTCATTACTATAATTTTATTAACTGCTCTTTTGTTTTCAAAACACGTGGCTAAACGCTTTCATTTGCAGTTTCGTTACATATATTAACAGCCTGAGTAGCAAAACAAACAGGAAAATGCAGTATCTACCGACAAACAGAAGTTTCCCGGTTAGAAGTGATTATTCTTGTCCTCTTTGTTTACGCTGCTCTACCAAAAGGGTTTGAGGATTTGATCGAACTTCCGTTGTTTTTCGCGTGCCCTGCGAGAATAACATTAAAGGCGGTAAAAGGAAATGAAGGGGGATTGTATTGAAAGCACGTGCACGTCCAATGAGCTAGTAGAAGAACGAATCCGTTATATCATTTTAAAATATATCTTGTTTATAGAAAGTTTCCATTTTCTTTGTCACCCTAAAAATAGCTGTCACACAGCCAATATACCAAACGCTACATCGACAAAGTGAAAATATGCGGTCAGCTCTAAAATCAATAAACAGTTAGAATGTTACTTCGAAAAGGGCAGAGAAAACTAAAGACATTAACACGGAATACTTTTTTTAATTTGTACTGTGGCTACCTTGACGATTTTAATGTTTCTAAGAACAGGATTTTCAAGCAAACAAGAAAACTACCGAGAATTAAGAGTTATCCAAATGGCTATGGCGTCATGGTCGTGTTGCATTGACAAGATTGTTGTTCGCGGTGTTGCTGCCGACAGCAATTACCGAGCTCTTGGCCTGGTGCATTATTAAGCACTAAAGTTTAAGTTTTATGGAAATTTTTAACTTTTTAATTTGGAGAAACAAATATACGAAATCATTTCTACACCTCAAGAGGTCGTTTTATGGATTTTCATCAACCGGTTTAAAAATTAGAATGAACACCACAATCATTTCTACTATTCAAGACAATGAAAATGAATAGTCGCTTTATGGGTTTTCATCAACAGGTTTAAAAGTTAGAGCGTATAACACCAACCATCTCTATTCTTCAAGGCAAGCAAAACTTATGATCATCTTATGGGATTTCAACCACTGGTTCAAAGTTAAGACACTCCGAGTTTTTGCATCGTTCATTGCAAGAAATCCATTTTGGACTGTTTTCACACATTCTTTAAATCTGGGTAGATTAAGTAGACTGGTGTCTGTAAGAACATATTGATTTTTCAACTAAACTTGCAAATATTGTCAGTTAACTGTTTAGTACAAAATAGGATGGAACTAATTTACTTTCTCTCTAGGTACAAATAAAGGTTGTTGTTGTTGTTGTTGTTGTAATTGTTTTATATTAGTATAAGGTTTTGAGCGCTCAAATGGTTTGTGATTTCTTAAGACAAGTGGAGATACTATGGAAGTGCAACTTACGGTATCAAAATCTCTTCAGGGCATGTCTGATAATGCAGTCTCAAGAAGTAAGGCGTAAACTTACTTAGCGACCTACTTTTCGAAATGGCCACTCGTGAACGACACTATCCTTACAAGATATTTTCATGGCCAAACATGGATTTAGAGTAGTTAATTTTCCAAACTGTTCCAGTAGTTGCCTGCAGATAAACAACAAACAATACAACGCCTTCAAAGTTTCGGACAAAAACAAATACATGTACAAATTTAGAATGATGTGCTAAAATTGTACAGAGAGAAAAATAAACATTCCTTGAAACAAAATAACAAAATTAAAATGCCAGTTGATCATAAATGGAGCTCCCACTGTTTGGGGGTAAACAACAGTTAAGTTTACAAATCTTGTACAGAAAGAGTCTCATGATGTCTCAATCATATTTATATACCATAAATCTAAATTAATCTTGTGATCTTGCTAACAAACCTAAGCTACAAATATCATATGTAATGGTAGTTTAATATTAATATTAATCAATTAATATTATGCACAAAATAGAAGAAATAGTTCAAAATTGATAAAAAATCTCGCTCACCGAGTTTCACGGTCAGTTACACCGCGCTGCCTATCTTCAGACAACTGTTGTCCGATGGTCCGGGAAGCGTAGCTGCCGTGAAACTTGAGTTGCTGCGATTTTTATCAATTTTGAACCTTTTTTATCAACTTTACGCATACTTTTATGACAGATCAAAGTAGTTCTGCATTAGTATATTGAGCGTTCTACAACATTTGTGTCGACATCTTATCTATACATATTTATCTATTTTTATGTATTTATGTGTATAAAAATATATATAAAATCTTATTTTGGGATTAAGGTTTAAAAATTTCGTAAAATAGACATTGAAGAAGATCGAACAGCCGAAATATTTGACAAAAAAGGGGTACACGAGTTTGGAAGTCCCACCCTAAATTCGAAAGAAACTGAACTTGTTGTTACGAATAGGATTCGAACCCACGGTCAGGTGTGACGATCAATAAATACTGACAACAGTAATTTTACGGTGTGTTGATCTGTATGTCAGTTCTCCAAGGAATTTTTCCTTTAGGATTGGATAGGATAACCTATAACTCTTAACGCGTGCCTTTCGCCCTAAGCATCAAGATAAACCAACTTTGGAAATGGGTTCGAAAGGATACAGGCTTATCAATATTTCTTTTCCTAAAGCCAGGAATCTACAACTAAATTTGCTCAAGCTTCTGTCTCAAATACAGAATAACACCCCTCTATAAACGAAAACACGAATAAACGTATCTTTGGAAGGTAATTAATTCTATCTTGGTTTTTTAAAAAAGCAACATCTTCCAATCAAAATTTTTTAAAATATTATTTCAGAAAAACGATAGTAATTTTGGATTTCTTCTAATACTTGAGAATTTACCGGAAACTTTATTGGTGCAATCAAGAGATGTTTTGTGCACAAAAATAGAAACGCTAAAAGGCCGGAATCTTCGACTAAAAATGCTGTTAATCTGATTTATCCAACAAATGTTGTTGGTAGGTTTTAGTTTAAAATTCAAAGGATATTGGTTTCGTTTATTTGACGACTTGTTAATATTATGAAAATCAGAACTGGTCTTGGTGTTTTGTCCTTGTTGTTAGAAAGGGTTTTAGACCGAATGTACTCATATCTAACCTTCTCTTGCGTACCGTGAATATTTTGGAGAGTCGATTATCATTGCCTTTAAAATTGAAATTACGGAAACCAAAGTATTTTATTTGTATTTCTAAATTTCCAAAGTTAAACAATACCGTCATTTTCATTTTACTATTGTAGTCGACAATACACTCAGATGTCGAAGCCGAAGGGTTGACAATTTTGGAGGTGATCAAAATAAAATCATCATAAGATTAAGATAATATTTCTATTGAAACGCTTGCTCAACATTTCATGTTGAAACTTAAAATTCCTCGATATTCAAAGAAGACCTGCGGTAGGATAAGAAACTATCAAAATAAAACTATCATACTTCAATAGAACATGAATACGATATCCGCAAGACGAAGATCAATCAGAAGTAACTAATTAGTATCCTTGTCGCTTGGATCTACTGATCTCAAGAGAAGGAAGCGAATGTAAAGATAGGTAATGTAAACATAAACAAAATGTTAGAATTCTGATCGTCGTTATTTTAAGTTGTTTTCCCAAACAAATAAACAAATCGACTGAAAACACCAAAATATGGCCCAGATGAGAAATTCGAATGAATTTGCTGATAAGTAAACAATAAAGAAGTGTGTTGATTAGTAAGAGTGCTCCATTTTATCAAAAGAAAAGCAAATGTTAGAAACTTCTGGTGTATAGATAATTCTTTTTAACAATCACCAACAACAACGCAAATTAGTTTTTTAGCACCTTTCTATCTATGAATTAGAATTAACGCGGTGGCCATCTAGTCTACAAAACGCAAATTACAGTGTTCGACAATTACAAAAAATCCAAACTTGAGCGGCAGAATCACAACAACCTATAAATAGTTTTTGACGAAAAATTTGAATTTGAAAGGTTTCTGTGGAGTCCACTTCAATTATGAATTTGTCATTTCACGCTTGAATTTATACAATTTTAATTCCATAGTATTAATGCAAAAATGACTTGAACATCGGGAATGGCGATGTAACAGGATGTTATTACAAAAGACTGAAAAGACGCCTAAAAAGAACAGGAAAATGTTTCTCGGATTGCTTTGAACGTTCTATATAGTATTGCTATATTTGCTAAAATTGTAAAAATACTTAGCCTCGGGAATTAGTATAGAGCGATCATGCACCCAAACTAAAACAACTAAATGGCCTGCTTTGGACGCGCCGAAACAATTGTATCGACGAATCATATGATCATAAAAAGCATTTTAAACACTCCGTAGTAATTGGTACCGTTCGAGCTTGGAATAACTACCAATTTTTCTCCGGCATATTTTAACATAAACAACATAGTTAATACAATTAACTAGCTCAGGGCAGACATGGGTTGTTTTTACTTTTAAACAAAAACAAAGCCATCGCTTCACCTACGGATTCTGAAAGCAACGGGGATGTCACTTCCGTAACTCCTGATGGCTCTTGTTTACAGTTGTAAATGTTAAACAGAAACAAATACTGCAAGCCCACTAAGAACAGTTGTCTAGAAATTTAACCTTGTGACCGCCATGCTTCCCCTGTATTCTAAAGCCTTGTGTTGTCATTGGTTTGAAAATATTAGAAATAAAGATGTACTTTTACTTTCGATTAGAACTGAAAACAGTTTTGACCACAGCTGGAAAGCGCCAAGTATCTGCATTAACCATTATTTTAACCGCGTTTATCTGCATAATAAAAGCCAAGAAACAAGTCTGCTTTGACGTTGATAATGTTCGGCAGTATGCTACAGAAAAAACAGACGGCCCGTATCAGAGGCTATTCAAAGCCAAGTGCAGCAATTAAGATGACAAGGTCGAGAAAGCATCGAAGCACGCGAAATTAACCTGCCGTTCTCCACGACATTCGTACATCGCGTGGTTCAAAAACTCAACACTCGGGCGAATTTTACCTCAACAACAAAAGGAAGCCGGATTTTGGGGCTCTGAAACGTGAAATAAGAGAACACGTTAAGTAGAAGCCACAGGCGAAACTGCATTGTTTAGATTATCACAGACAAAACAACCCGCCTTTTGACACTTGATGGTAACTCAAAGACGAGTGTTCACAGAGGATTTAATCTATAAATACTTCTGATATTCGGGTAGCTGTTTAAGATATTGCTTGGCGGCTGGGTTTCATTTGGTTTAGTTGTGTCTCCGAGTTGAAACAGAAACTTTTGAAAGATAAGCGTCGTGACAATTTACTGTATAATGTTTCAGCAGTGCTAATGCTATGCATATGTTGCTTAGGATCACACGAACTTATTCGGTTGTGAATGTGTCAATTATTCCAGTAAGTTGTTATAACGTCAAAAATGTAAAACTGTACATTATATGTTGGTCTCAAGTCACGCTAGATTCTCAGTGAAGTCCTGAACATAAACTCACAAAACTGTCATTAAAATAATCCGGTTTCCAGCTGAAATACATTAGCCACAGTGGAAATTGGTCTGCATTTTCGTTTCATTGTAAAATAATAGCCTTAATTGCGAATGATCTCAGTCAACCAACATAACGGCGTAGCAATTCTTCCATGGGAACAAACACTACCAATAAAAACTTGCGTGATAAAAACGCACATTTCTAAAGGCTAACCAACATGAGAAATAATTGTATACATTTCAAAAGAATTTAAACAAAGAAAGTGTTTGAGCGACAGACAGCGAACAATCCGCGAGAAATTGTTCTTGTTATTTGCATATTGCAGAGACAGTGTTGAATTAAAACGAATTCACGCGAACATAGTGAATGCACGCAATCCAGAAAAAGCTCGAAACACGAGGAATGTTTTATTTTCAAAACCCTTTAAGCTTGTATTTATAGTTTATATGTTGTTAAGACCAGTGTGGTCGAGGGCAAGCACTCTTGGCCAGGGAAAACCGCTAAAGAAATAATTTGCAGAGGTTCAATAGGTCACAATTGCTGTATTATAATCAGATTACGGCACGCGCGCAAGGGAACAAAGTTTTGTGAACAATATTTTCAAGGAGCAAAGCTTCATATCCACACACACACAAACACCTCACTTACCAAGCAAAAACTCACGCGAGTAAACGCTTTGACACTTTGAAAGACAAGTTAAAGAAGCGACTAACCTAGCTAGATTTTAATAAAACTTTAAACAAACATAACCTTCCGCGAGACGTTTTTTCAGCTTAATTCGTGTCGCGGAATACTCATTCTGCGAGTGACAAGTGAAAGCCAAATGTGGGATTGTGTAAACATCGTCAATATTCTGAATAAAAACTTAAGTCAACCAGGTATATCAAAAGACAAGTGTGTTTATTTCTTGTCTGGAAATAGTAATCTTTCCCAACAACAGAAAATTAGAGTAGATTCCCATATCGTGTGTGCGCTCCATTCACGATATGATGGCGAAATAACTGGAGAGTAAAAAAAGGGCCGCGCGTCTTAAGCCAAACACGATTACAGTCATTTCAATGATTACTTCTTTCCAATCCTGATCTTTTTCAACCTCTTTTAATACTTGTAGTTTGTTTTTAGTGTATAGGGTTAAAGGCAGATGCGGTTAAGCTTATAATACCAACATTAAATTTTCCTGTAGAAAGAGAGAGAACACAGCCTTCAAATCACGCTGTTTCTATTTACCCAGCTAACTCGGTTTCTTTCAAAATAACGTAAGGACACTCATTTAATCTCTCGGTGCTGTGTTTTACCATTTCCCAGAGAAGTCGGCCACATAATAGGATTACAGCACTTACACAGTGTGGTCGAACTGGCAGTGAACTCGCCAGAGTTAATTTAAGCGAAAGAAAGATGGTACGGATCTGGGATATACGTTAAAATGTTACTTTCAGAGGTCACCGAGGGGTGCGCGATAGGACATCACCAAAAAAAACACGACCAGCGCTTGACCCTGAAACGAAAAGATCACTTAAATTAAATCATTGTACATCGTAAGTAACTGCAAAGTAAAAACACAAACAAGCTGTGGCGGCAACATGTCAAGGAGCCAGTATACCTGCTGTCAGTTTGAACTGAAGAGGACCAAAAAATTTCCAGACAAAACTCAACGCAGAGAACAAAAATTTCCGTCCCATCGTCGGCAGTTTATAAACAAAGCCATATTTCCAAGATCTTTCTAAACTACTATCTAGTTTAGATTTCACGGGAGACCGGCCGTATCCTGTGTAGTTATAATCATTTCCGTGTTTTCGTTTCAACTCCTTGAGTTGTTACTAAGGTTGAATGTTAAGCGCGCCTTTGAAAATTTGATGCAGGCATTGACAGCGCGTTATCAAAAATCCCGATAACACTGATCATGACCTGTACCACAATTGTAACCAGCATTTTGTGAACGCTAATTTCGTACAAAACATATTCTTGTACGGTTGTAAACGTGATAATTTCTCTTCACCACACAAAACTTTGGTATTAAATTCCTCTCCAGCGGCCACCGGGTTGTCTCACAAAGATAAAATTCCTTCTGTGATAATACAGTTTCCCAGACTCTGCCAATTTCAAGTCATTGTAACATTCGAAAAAGAATCGATTCAAGAAGTAGAAAAGTTCTCGTTAAAATGCTCCGATATTGAACTGCCGTAACTTCTAAGTGTATTTCCAGAGTCGTACGCTTCATGACCATAAGTGGACTAAACATGAACATACGATGATACATAAAACTGCTCTTCCACTCTTAAAACTAACACAACTCTCATTTTTCCAAAAGCTAATCTGTAGTTACTAATCTAAACTACTTTACCACAGATGTTTGTAAGAAATCAAGCTACACTTCTCTCAAGTATGTTATGAGCTAAGATTCACAAAGAATTTCTGGTGAAAGGGCAAGGTTACACAACAACAGACAGTAGATTCTATGAAACTATGTTTAATTCTGAATAGATTTGAAGGCATCTTGGACGCCCAACACACGCGCGAGTTACAATCAACAAAACGAACGAATTAGCGTGTTTCCACGAGTAGCTATCAGTAAAAATGTGGGTACGACTCCCACAAATATTCATAAGTTCCTAACTACATCTAACTCTATACAGGAATAGTCTATACATAAACCCACTATCATACAACCGAGCAAAATGGCTCGGAGATCGTCGAAAAACTAATACTTTAACAGGTTTGACCATTTGGAATTTACACTTCCGATATAAAACCATATACATTATACTTTCAGTTGCACCATTTTAAGCTACAATTTCTTGCCGTTAGACGTCAATACAAAGCACACAGTCTGTTAAGAGACAAAGAACAAAACCCAAACAGGAGAATTGGGTTCTCTGGCATAATATATAAAGGTTCTAGCGAAAAAATCTCTATGAAATGAGCAGGCAGCACAAACAAAACCGGGCTATTGCCCAAACCATACCCTATGAGTTGAAAGCAGCAATAATCTTAAAAAGTGGCCTTTTGAAGGTCACGTAATTAGTAAGGCGAGCTACAGCTCTGTGCATCCGAGATATTAGGTTGATTTGATCCAAAAGTATATAGGATAAATGCTTCCATCTTATCGTTGAAGTTCTGTTCATGAGCCTGGGATATAGGGCCAACTTGTAGGCGTCCCTGATAGCAGCATGTCGCGAAGCAAGGTCTCAATTGGCGTTTTTCCTACTAATCTAACGAAGAAGAGCTGTTCTATAACAGAAGGATTGATGGTTCGCAGTGAGGGCAGTCTAAGGAGAAGTTTCCCAAACCGCGTGGGTTGGTTCGGGTACTGATTTCTCGTGTATTCCTCAAGAGCACACTGCGTTTTCTCTTGCAAACTGTCGATATACTGTGGATCTGTCAGCCCTGATGCATCTATGCAAAAACAAGGACATAAATAGTGTGAATATTCCAATGTTTACAATAACGAGATGTTGAAATTGTACTACTGCGCCAAGGTGAGCTCTTAGGGCACAAGCCTTGCTGTCTCACAAAGCCCTACTGTACGTGACACAACGTCAACCTTTACAGTCAAAAATAATTTCTCCCAAACCGAAAGCACCCTGAAATTTTCAACCAGACGTGAACACTTCCCTCGATATAATAAGCATTAATTCAGTATCACTTCACGAGCACAGATAAGAAGTGTGTGGCAGTAATCGCCTCTTAACCTGATAGAGGCACAAATTTTAAATGTTCGACACTTTGCCAACAACTCACAATTATCCCAGGCCACAATGTAATTGTATCGAAAACAAACTACAACTCACCCGATGTGAAGAGACAGATCGCTTTGAGGCAGGCATATTCGGCTGCGTCCACGTGCATATTCCGCAACTTCTCGATTTGATCTTGAAGTATTCGTATATTATCCATAAAGGTTACCATTCTGTCCGGAGCCATGTGGTTGGAGTGAATCCCTGTCGTGGCCAAGAGGGGCGCAACTTGTAGCGGCATAGGGCACTGAGCTGCATTCAACACGAAGAGCTCGCTCCACATGAGGCGGAGCAATGCTACTTGGTCTGTCACTGCAAGGTCAGGAAAAAACGGGATGTTTCTTGCCCACTCCACTGCACTGAACAACAACCGCGCCGCGAGCTCACAGATGTTTTCTATCCCCATAATTCCACACGGAACATTCAGGCCTTGTTGAAATCGGGTCGTAGGGTAAGGTTCTGCTCGGAGGAGAAGCGTTATGAAGCCGGAGAGAAACGAGTGGCCATTGCTTCCTACTTCGCCGTTTGTTGTGTGTTGCACTGGCTGTTGGGGTATTTGGGTCGGCGGAAGGCGACCTCTCTGCACCGCTGTTGAGACGGGTGAAAAGGTTTATTCAATAAATGAATTTTTATTGAGATGGGTTCAAGTGATACCTACATCCCGGAGAGCTCACCTTTCGACTCACCTTCTCGCCTCATTCCAACCTTTAAGCATTTTTTCAGCCGGCAGTACTGGCATTGGTTGCGGTGATGCTGATCGATAGGACAGTTGCGCGAGGCGCGACATGTGTAAGATAGGTTTCGGCGCACACTTCTCTTGAAGAACGACTTACATCCTTCGCATGTGAACACGCCGTAGTGCTTTCCCGAGGATTTGTCTCCGCATACGGCGCACTCAATTGTCCCGTTTTTTTCCGTTTGTTCCTCTGATGTCTCTGAAGCCACCGGCTCACGCCATGCAGTGCTTGTAGGGACGATGGCCATGGTAAGACCGAATTAGAACTGCGAATATGATGAAATTAGGAGCCATTCAGCGTGTGTTTGTTCAGCAAAGCACGAATGCATGCTATTAACAATATTACCGCTTCTCACGCAGAGAAGGGGATCATGAACCTGCCTGTGATTTCTAAACAACCTACCACGAGTTAGCACACTTGAGAGCTAGCACGTTGGTGGCGAGTGTTATAGTCACCAGAATGTCCTTAAAAGCTCGGAGTGTTGCGCGTTCACTTTGCCAAGCTTACGGGCGCGTGAACACCCCGTTCACTCTGATACATCAAATCCTTTGCTATGCAAAAAACCTAGCGTGTCATGTCTGAAAATACTGAACTTTGACATGATATGTTGAAAGTGTCCGGTTACCGTGGCAACATTTACTATATATGGCCAGAGTTGTCATATAAGGTTCAAGGGCTCTGTTAACAGCCGTTAATTAAAGTGACTGGTTCGATTTGGGGGAAATGAGAGGTTTTATGCATGGATAGGCCGACATGTCACGAACCTATGGTGATTTGGTTAACCCTATTCTTAAAGCAGCGCTCATACAATCGCTTAAACTAGCCACGGTCATGTTTATGTATTTCCAAAACTCGCCGAAATTAAGGATCATCCACGCGCGCCTCCCAATATCGTAATGACAAGCTCTGATAAAATGCATTCTTGCCCCTTTTAGCGAGGCGAAAAGCCAATTTGAAATCAATCTAGCTGTGGTATTATTAACGGGAGCTTGGAGGAGGTTCACGTGCTGTGATCTAGAGGTGACAGAGAGTCAACATGAATTTAACACCTGAGGAAATGGGGGCGAAACTTGATATAACCTAAGTTCTGATAAAGAAAGTGTCTGAGAAATCCTCTCGAGAATAAGCTCACGATTTACGCTTTTTTAATATTGTACTGCACAAGCATCAACCTGCTTCGATTAACTACGATAAATATTCATTTTATGAGCTAGAAACTTTCTGGTGGCGGCGAAATTAGATTAAATAAAACAAAGGAAAACGAGGAGTTCTGTTCAACACGAAGAGTATTGGTGAGTTCTAAACTTTCAGCACAACTTTTATTCGATTCGCTGATAACCTGATTGTCATTAGGGTGCAGATACGGTGATGATAGCTTATCTTTGGTTTGGGAAAATGGAGGATTCTCACCTTTTCTTATTTTCGGGACACGCAAGGCTTAAGTTTATACAAATAGACAAAATGATGGATCTTCTTTCTAAAATAGTTCAAACACACAATTACCTCGATTCGGAATCCTTTCTTTTGGTATTGATTGCGGATTCTATTTCGGCTTGACAGAAGTTGTACTTGCGGATACAGAGACAGGAAACAACCACTGAATATCATGTACAGGGAAGTGCTGAGCGAATGAATATTAAACACTGGCAGGATAATTTGCATGATAATTATTCCCGGCAAATTGCCAGCTCGAAGAAAAATATTTGGTAAACTATCAGTGCTTGTTAAAACCCTTCCCGAGCACCACGCGCGAACGGCCATCAAGAGAGAAAGGTTCAATAAAAACATTGACGTCTGTCACGCAAAGCCCAGACCACGATGGGGAACCATTGTATGTTTGTTTGAACAACCTTTGTAAATAATTCACCCCCGCTCACGACAAACAAACACGGAAACATGAAAGAAAGTGAAACTGTGAGAGTTTCTAATGCCCGTTTTTCCTACGTGATAAGAAACAATCTGAAGCTTATTTCGAAGGAAGATCAACGAGCAGACAGTCTTGCAACATATTTGTAATAGCACGCATTTTAAGCAGATAAAATTGCGCCATTGTGAAAATAGAAGGCGTAAATTGATAATGCGCCAAAGACAGGATGACGAATGATATTTGTCGAATTATTCTTGGCTACAAGATTACAAAGCTTCTTCAGCATTTTCTTTGTAAGCGAAACTTCCACTTCGCACTTCCGCCACTGCTGAAGGAACGCTTTTCAAATGGAAAAATTCACGCCATTTATAGTTATTTGCGAGAAGATCCGAAAGTATCGCGACTAAAACAATCAAAAACATCGAATCCCCTTCTCTCTAAGGTCAAAATAAACCATAAATCAATTCTGTTGTAATCGTAGAGTTCCATTGTCTTCAGAAGCAATTTTTCCTGTTTCTATTTCTCAAGGAGTGTGTTTACAGGTCAGTCCCCGGGTCAAGACTGTGATATTCTACTGTAGCTCAACCGCTATACCCACAAGCCAAAATGTAGAAAAGGATGTCTGAGTTGACTAGTAAAACCATTTGGTTCAAAGGTTCTCCCCGAACATGATCTTCCTATTCACAATAAAATTTGTCAGCTTTGTGGGTGGGTTTGTGTTTTATTAAGAAACTGACGTGTCAAAGCTGATCGTAACTGTATATATTTACATTGAAAGCCACAAACGCAACTCAAAGTATACAAAGCTGTAATCTCTTTTGAGCGCCGCTATGTCAGACGATACGGCGCTATCAAAATGAATATATCAAATGGAACAAAAATCGTGCTGAATTTCCTGCTTTTCTACAGGCCAAATATAACACTTTCCCGACTGTTAAATACTTGAGCCGCGGGGCTTTTGAGTCAGGGAACTGGGAACGATTATGACACTGAACGGGCATTTCGAAAGTGCAAGGGCACGTGGTTTAATATTTCAATTTACTCGTCAAGTGAAACAAAAAACATCCAATCAAAGAACGAATCTTTGTTAACCATACTTTGCCTTCTGGCGTTTTGATTCAATCTCGATCTCGTCGAAACAGGCGAAATCAATGTGGTTGTTATTGTTCATCAAAAAATACTAAAACAAATCCTACTCATCGGAAAAAGCTGTTATGCGCTGATAACAACCAAGTGTTTTGTTTGTGATTTCGGGTCTGCAATTGCCACACATCAATTGATCAAAGGCTTGAGAAATCAACTTAAGTGCAGTGTTTGCTTCTTTTTAAATATATTTTAAAATGTATTTCCAGCTGACGCTTTTTGACGCACTATTACATCTGATGACAAGATTTGCTCTTGAAACGGATACTCAAAATCAATTGGTGTAATTTTCGCGCAGAGAGATATGTACCACACTACCTTCAGACAAGTGCTTCTAAATGACAACGCTCTTCGGAATTTTAACAAGTCTTAATTTACCCCATATGGGAAAAATAGCTGTACGCTGCAGAATTCTGAGAATGAGATTAAGAAGGTACTCTTAGCTAAATATGTAGAAACTGTACCAAAATATCTGGTTTATCTGAACGGTTTCTCGGTTGCCGCGTTCTCACTCTTCATCGGGCTAATTTCTTGAGGTTTCGTGACCTAACCTTACCGCAGATTTCTTTTGTGTTAATCTTTTATTTAAAAACAGAAAGGTGATGTTAAGATTGCAGCAACAGCGGGAAGTTATAATCATATTTAAGCCTTTGGCCCTAGCAATTAACCCTTGGTCTTGGGGATAATTTTCGACCAAACGCCTGTTGGCCTTTGCAGTACTGTCAAGAACCACTTAAACAAAATCACTGACACCAAAAAAACTCCATTACTTCTTCGGAAATAGGGCATACAAAGGGTTATTATATGTCCACGAGTAAAAGTTGCTTCCAGCGAAGGCGCAACTCGACATTTTGCTAGCTTTGCTATCTGAAAAGAGACAGGAATGCCTTTTGTTCATGGTATTTTTCGAATTCTATTTCCAGACGATTTTTCGATAACTATCGGTGCTTGAGCCCCGAGGGTCTATGGAGGTGTTCACACTTTCATTCTGCTGAACAGAAAAAGAACTCAACCCCGAAAGAGATTTTGCCGGCCAAAAGAGCAAAAGGTAGCCAAGAAACATATCAAACAAGAATACGTATAAAGTTGTAGAAAGCAGATACTTTTCTGTTAGCAGAAGGTGCGAATGAAGATGTAACTGTTTTGTTGTATCTCCTGGACGCGAACTAAAGTTTGGACATTCTACATTCACAGTTTGATATGGTCACGTTTTGATATCTATGATTTCGATCTCGACATGTGGTGGTTGATCACATGTTTCATGTATTTCATATCTGTATAAACGCACCTTTGCCTTTTGGCATCATTATAAGAAAATATTGATTTAAAAACGGTTGACTTTTTTCTTAGGAATATAAAACACATGTCAATCGCTTCTTATCTTTTTTCACCTTTCCATGTATGCCATCATACGATATTAACTTCAACGTTGCTGTTTGACTTCATTTATAATAACTTACATGAAAAAGTTGGGTCTAAAAAAGATCGCTTTTTGTGCTACAACTGTGGAAAAACAATGACACCGACAGTCAAAAACAGTATGTTTTTATTGATATCGTACAGTTATATGTTACGTTCGCCCCAGGTACTTGCGCTTTTAGTTGTGAAAAGAAATGAATAAGAAATCAACGGCAATGCATTGTTTCTTAAAAAAAATAAATTCAAAGGTGACCGGATACAGACTTGTTTTTCAGTCATATATCAGTGATATTATCCATGATGGGGGCTAACGTTGGCGTTAATTAAAATATAAAAACCGAAGTTCGAACAACCTTTTATTATCCAATATATTTTTAGGGTCAAGGCAACTGTTTAAATACTGTTTGAACAAGACTTTACTATCGGCTATGATTTGTATAAACAATAAGTGTTGCCTGGCCGTTAGTCATTACAGTTTGCCGACACGCAGTAATACCAAGTGTTAATTGCGTTTAAAATTTATCTGAGCCCATCTGGTTGTGCATTATGCCCTCTCGCAGCAGAAACGTAAAAGGGAAACACTGAGAAACATTGTAACTAAAAACAAAAATTGCCTCCCCAAAGCAACATTACCAAAAATAACATTTTAATAACACACACAAACATATCCCGCAAAATAACAATAGTAATATCGACGTATAATTTACCTGGGGGAAGATATATTCTTGGATATCCGTTGAATAAAGAGTCACAACACGTATAACCACAAGACTGAGACTAGTTACAGAACGTCCCGCCTCCGATAAAGGTCACGATTAGCGCAAACTTTGCGGTTAGAGACTTTTTAAAGTCTATTTAAAAATAGCTACAGCGTTAGCCATTAATCTAAAATGTATGTTATTAGATGTAACATACTCACGTATCGAAGTCAAGATGAAGTAAAGGTCCGGGAAATCAAGCTCCTTAAGCTGTGTTCCTGAATGGTGACCTTCGTCTGGAAGCTCTGCAGGATGATGATATGAGATATCCTTGTTCGTTTAACAGTAAATGCGTAGTAATTGATCCACTCCTATAACAGTAGGCAAAGGTTTTCAGCCCCAAACACGACATTCGATGTGTTGCTAAATTCTCTTAACATTCTCACTAAAATGTATTCCTTTCCCCTATTGTATTCTATCTGTTAAGAAACGTAACGAAAATTGTCTTAATTACCTACATAATACATGCACCCTGTGGTTACAAAATAAAGAATTGATCGATTCATTAACCCGTCACCCTATTTTCCTTTAAAACAAGTTGGAAGAAACACAAAACTCAAATTAGAGTTTGCTGTATTGATCAATATCTTAATTCTCATAACAAAAAAACATATTTCATGTAGATACCTCTAAGAAGAAGATAGCCACTGATAAACTGGCTTGGGCTGAAAGGTTCTACTACTGTCACTTACCCAAAATGCGAGGCATTGGGTGGTAGGATGTGGGGGGGGGGGGGAGTTAAATTACTGTAGCATCTGAAGGGGGGT
>JANSTQ010002128.1:4922-16968 GCA_026167885.1 Bergia puertoricense | reverse complement strand
ATACCATATAACCAATGTAGGTTATAACCCCCCCCCCCCCCCCCCTTTCCAAGGGCAAATGCTGGCATTGTGTGGGCCAAGAAATACAATAAATTATGTTCTAAAGGTCATGTTTTTGAACTGTTGGTCAGCAGTAATAACATGGATGTTTGCCATACATGTTTGTACCAGGTTCCAGAACCAAAAGTGTCGATGCTATTTTACTAGTGCAGATTTGTGCTCATTCCCAAGATGCAATATAATCAAGTTTAATTTAAATAATAAGACAAAATGTGACCAATATTGTTTTATCCCTTTAAAACCTGGAACACGTACAAAACTATTATTTGCAAATTATAGTAAATGGTGTATTGGCCTGCAACAAGAAAACTGCTGTCTGCCAGGTGGTCGTTCCGCTTGCACCACAAAGCATGTTGGAACAAATGCTTGTTATTGAAGGAGACCTCTTGCAGCAAAGGAGACATGGGTTTATAAATTTATTGGCCTGCAATGGCATTAGTATTTTCTGACTGGATCTCAGCTGTTCACTATAAAAACACTTTAAATCATGATACACACATCATGTTCTGAAAGTGCCTTTGATAAGGCTGAAAACTCTGACCTCGTCTAGCTCTGCTGCTCTCTGCGCACACCATATTTCAAGTCAATTTCATTGTGTTGTTATGAGAACAGTGCAAATGATGTTTCTGTAAAATGTGTAAACACTGCATGAGGTCTTGCTTTAGCAAACATATTGCTTTATCACATACCCCTAAGCAATAGAGTTCTGCAATTCAAATGATGGTGTTGCTTAACCCTGTGAAGGTTATGTGTATGTTGCAAGTGATAGCCAAATTCTTCTGTGGAGGCATGCTGCTCGTGCATGAGGCCTTGCGCTTGGAAATCTCTGGGGAAATCTCCAAATTTTGACATCTCTGCACACATGGTTGGCATACTGCTTTAAAGCTTCAAGTTTAAAGTTGGAAAAATCATGGGTTAATGTAAAGTTTGTGTCACACAAACCTTGACTTCAAAGCTCGACAAGTTCAAACTGTACTGTCTTTAATTCTTTACAGACACAAACTTTACAGCTTGCTGTGAGATGAAATCAACAAACCCAGACTTTTTCAAGATCCTGACATGATTTCATAGGCTTTTCCTGGTCTCATAAATGATATTTCAACTTCTAGTCTTTTCAGACTTTTCAGACTATGAACCCTGGCTGTGTTCCAAAGTATGCTTTGCTTGCCTGGTAGTTCTTATTTCTCTTAAGGTGCAGTAATACAAGGTGCATTTTTGCCCAACTTTTAGTGCCACACTGCTGCATGGTAGGCTGGAGTTCATTTTTGCATGTATTACCACGTACTTGAACAACTTATCACACAGCAAAATCCTCTGTTGCAAGTTGCAAAAAGTAGACTTCTACTTTTTGCCACAAAATTTACTTTGTTGCCCGTATTACCACCACCACCCCAACTTGTCTCACAACAAAGAACAAAGCGAATGCCAGTGATTGGTTCCTTTCATGAATGCATCGAGCTGACGTCGAAAGTAAGGGCACGTGCACGCTCAACCAAGACAACCAAAACAAAATTATGGTAGAACGACAGGGAGAGCTTGAAGAGCTGGAAAAAGTGAATCCTATATAATCTTATAACACAGGTCAAAGAGCAAGTATTACTGATTTCTACTCAATTACACTGATCAGTTCAAGATCAACACTTACCAGTTACAGAAAATGACCGAGAGAACCACAGTTAGAATAAGAACTACAGCATATTTTTAACAATGTAGAGTTGCCATGATGTTGTCTGAACAGTCAACTGTATTAAATCAACAGTTACTAAGTAAACATAAATCACTGACCTGAATATAAAGTAGTAACTGTAGAAATATTACCAGTATCTAATCTCTGATCAGCATGTTTTTTCCAAGTTCAATTACTTTCACATGTGCTGATCAACTACAGGTGTATCACCTGCATGCTGTAATCAAATCACTTGTTTTTTTGTACAGAAAAAAAAAATTGCAACCATTCTGGTAAACTTGGTTCTTTGGCAAAGTCTTTTTTGTTAAAATATCATTCTGAATACTGAACACAGCCCACTCACTCAGTCCACCACAACTTATTTACTTGCGATACCACATCTTTATGGGCTGGTGTCGCTGTCTTATTTTCTTCTGGAGTTGAAGAACCCCATAAAGTAGTGCTTCTGCAGTTGGTGGGCAGCCAGGAACGTAAATATCAACCGGAATAATGCGATCACACCCTCTTACAACTGCATATGAGTAATGGTAGTAACCTCCTCCATTTGCACAGCTGCCCATTGAGATGACCCACCTTGGCTCAGGCATCTGGTCATATACTTTTCTCAGGGCTGGTGCCATCTTATTGGTTACTGTACCTGCCACTATCATGACATCTGCTTGACGAGGGCTTGCTCTAAATACCACTCCGAATCGATCCATGTCATACCTTGGTGCCGCAAAATGCATCATTTCCACGGCACAACACGCTAGTCCGAATGTCATAGGCCACAAGGAACTGCGTCGTCCCCAGTTCACAATATCGTCAACTTTTGCAAGCACAAACTCTGTGGCAGCATCTATCCTCCCTCGGGGTTTAGCTGCCGTAACAGCTGTATTTTTTTGTTGAATCATCGGGACCAGGCTTTGGCTCTTGAACTGCAGCGGGATAAGTCCTCGGCTGACAAGCATTTGGCTGTTTCGCACCAAAAGAGACGAAGTCGCCATATTGGATTTGTGTACAACTGTCCTTATGAGTTTTGCTAAACAAAAACAAATAGTCACTCAGTCAAACACCAGTTAGGGAAAACCATTAATTTAAAGCACAGATCAAGTTGAGCGTTTACCTTGTGTATTCTTTAAGAATGGAATTTCGAGATGAAAACACAGGATCCTCAGACACAAAACGCAACAAAACCAAATTATGCAACGACTGTGGGCTCGGAATTGCTGTGCGGTGTTACAGAGCATGCGCAAAGCTAGAGATTTTACAGCAACAAACATGGCGGCTGGTGGCGGTATCACAGAAGCTACGAGCGGCCGTGATGCAGACGAAGACGATGAAGAAAGCATAGATCTGGGGCTTTCAAAAGTACCAGAGGTTAATTTTCCTTTATCTCGCAATGAATTCGAGACAATAAATCTAGATGGAGATGGTGACGATGAGGATGAAGACGATCCCTCAGACAGCCATTCGGACGAGAAACGAAAAAAGAAAAGGTGCAAACGCAAGAAAAAGCGCAAGCAACAACTTCTTAATGGCACAGATAGTAGCTCAGAAGATGAAGTAAGAAAAAAGAAAGAGTTGGATGAAATGAATCCTGTAAGTAGCGTTTGAAAATGTAATTGCAAGCAACTTGAACTTGCTTCAGATGAAGTGTTTTTAATTTTATATATATGTGCCTTCGTAATTTGGGTTGCAGCTATATATAGGATACGCGTCATCGAGTGACCCGAACCGTTAGTTGTTTTGGTACATAGGTCAAGCTACTTCAGAGTCGAGATATTTCTACACTCAGTGCATTCGTTAAGACTTTGGAAACTGGTTTACTGTTTGTGTGGGCTTGACAAAGATGAGGAAGGGTGGGCTCATTTCCTTTCTAGATCGACTTCTAGTATCTCGGGCTATCGCCCAGAAAGAATTACTCTGGATAGTTTATAATTTTGGTCAGCACCCCAACTCACCACATTTGAATTACTGAAGATTAGCGTAATTTGCTATTCGACTTTGCCCACATTTATCACTTATGTTGCACCACTTGGTGCATGTTTATTGATCCTTATCTACGGAAATACCACTCGTGGGGGAATTCACTAAATTATATATTTTGTTTGTACTATTCAAATACTTTTTTTATTTGGTTTCCATAGTGAAAAATTTATGTTATGTCAGAGAATTCATTTTAAGAATTTATAAAGTGATGTTATTTGACATTGTGTACATGATTTGTGATGGCTGTAAAAGATAGTTCAAAAGGTTGCCGGACGTTTTGTTCCCAAGACGTTTCGTTCCCAAACAATGGATGTTTCGTTCCTAGTTGAGACATTTTGTTCCCACTTGGAAGACACTTAGTACCATGTCTAAACCGAAATCAGTTAGTTGGAAAGTTATACTAATGGCGATTTTAGTTTATAAACATTCACAGATACTGTGGATGGAACGTACCGCCAAGCTTCAATACTTCTGCAAAGCTTCATGCCAAAGGACAACACATCAAATTGAGCATCTGTGTGCACAGATCCTTACTCTGGATAATGGACTGTGCAATAAAAAACATTTTCTTTCTTTCTTTCTAAGTTTTCTAGTTAATTTAGAAGTATAAATTTTTTTTTTCTATCTTTGGCCACACATGCAACAGTTTTTGTTCATGTAGGTTTGTCTCTCTGTGAATAGTGAAATGATTGTGTTTACGTTTATCTTTGAAAACCATTTCTAGACATACATTGTAGTAGGAAAGAAATGTCTTTTAATCAGAACAAAACGCCTCAACTGGGAACGAAACGTCCTATGTTTGGGAACGAAACGTCCTGTGTTTGGGAACGAAACATCTTGGAAACGAAACATCTGGATACCATTCAAAACTATCAGATTGTTGTTGAAATGATTAAATTGCATTAAAAATATTATGTTGTGAGCAAAGTTAAAATAATTCAGTCTTTTGCACCGTGGTGTTTCACATTTTTTGTTTTTACATTTAAAATAAAAAATGTTTTCCTGTGTAACATCACATAGAAAGACTTGGTAAGAGAATGTTAGCTCTTGTAGTTTGTGTCTGATACAGGATCTCGGTCTCTATTACAGTCTGACTTAAACTGGCCGCTTTGGCTGTGGTATTACATTGTAGCAATATCCACTGGAGCTTTGCATGGTAAGGATGTTATAATTCAGTATTAACATTAGGTTCTATACAATTATTAGTTAGGCACACGTGAATTTTACTTTTAAAATCTGGTTGAAAATTTATAATTAGAGAGTCAGTCAGTTGTTGAAATCATAACTTTGTGACTGTATATTTACTGATAGCAAACTTGCATGTGGAACTTTGCTACTAGTATGTTACAAAACAAGTTATCAGAACTACATGTATGTGTCAAACTTATTACAAATAAGAAATTTAATCTTGAATGTTTATATATAATTATGATGTAATAATTATTTACTAAAAAAATAAAGTTTAGTGTTAATCATGTCCATAAAACAGATAGAGACCACAGGACATGGATGGGAACAACTTGTTTATAAATGTTACAATCTCCCAAGCATTTAGATTTTTCTGACATCTTGTAAGCTTATTTAAGTTTTATTTATTGTAAAAGCCAAAAGGTAAATCTTAATAAATTTTAAAGTTATTCAGAGTGTTCAGTAATGATTACCATATTTTCCGGACTATAACCTGCACCACAGATAACCCGCACCCCCATATTTTTATCACTAAGAGAAACAAAAGTTAACAGATTACCCACACCGGCGTATAGGCTGCACCCTTATTCATTCATTTCTTCCACATGTATCATCACATTTAACTGTTAAAACATCATAAAACAATTTATTTACGAGAATGTAAACATTACAAACTGTAATAACAAATTTAGTTGTGAAAATATCACAAAATGTTCAGCAAATAACCACATTCATAAAACTACAACCAGTACATGACCTTGTATAAGTGCTTGGTTATGTGTGGCTGCACATGCGTGACAATGTGCAAGACAACAAAATCAAACAAGTCAATGGATGTTGGCAGCATTATTCATTTGTTTTCAGATAGTAGGGCCAATTTAAGTGGTACTGGTAGGCTTAAACAAAGTTTAGATACTGTACAATCTAGCAGAACATTTTTGTTGAAAATGCTACAAGTTGTACACAGACACAAATCAAGTTCAGAATCTCACAGATAACCCACACCGGTAGATTACCCACACCTTCTCTGATACAAGATAAAATTAACAGACAACCCACGGGTTATAGTCCAGAAAATACAGTAGGTGTTTTTTGTTTCATTCATAAGTCCAAGTTTAAGTAACTTTAACTTATATATATCAAAAATTACTACAAAATGAAAAAAATCTCAAATTGTGCAAAAACAATAAAATAAAGCTGTTATAAACAATACCATTTTAAGTTGACTATACCAAAGGACAATTGCCATACAGTCACTTGTCTGAGTAATTGTTAAAAGTTGTTTTTCCTTCTGCAGTTGCTGAATACCTTGGTGAAAAACTGGCAGCCTTCTTCGGAATAACTACCCCTAAATACCAATATGTTATAGATGAATACTACAGAATGAAAGAAATGGTAGGAATATTGTTTGTAACACATGTATATATGTTACCCCCACAGCATCCCATATGAGTCTCCTTAGATCATATTACACCTTGTAGTATTAGTATCAGATCTGGGCCCCCTGTGAAACTAGTTCCAGGCCCCGCGCGTTATTGTTGTATGACACACCACGAAACATGGCGAGCAATAAATGTTAAGAGTGTTTGCAATCCGCTGTGTTTCATTAGTATACTTGACCATCCAACGATACACACCTGTGCTACATTTTTTGTTTTTTAAATTTTATTTAAAATTTACAGTTACCATGTACCAAGGTTTGAACACCCAACCTCTGGCTTCACAGTCCACCTTTATCTCCACTTGACCACGCAAGCAATCATTAGAAATTACCCCATATATTAATTTTTTATTATTATTACTCATTGGTCCCATGGCCAAAATTTTAATTTATTCATATATGTCCTAACCCTAACTTCAACCCTAACCCTAACCCCTAGAATAACCTAGGATCTATGCTAAATCAAAATTAACCTGAGTGAAATCAAATTTGACCTGTAACATTTAATTCCTTTGGATTTACTACCCCAAAATATTAAATAAGAATGTGCTTTTGACATAATTATAGTACAGGATGAAACAGAAGTAATAGTGAGAATTTAATATTCATTAATAGTGTATTAAATGTTACAGAGGAACGCTAGAGAATGAAAGAAATGGCAGGAATTATATTAAGTGTGTGTTACTTTCTTTGAAATTACTACTCTCAAACTTTTTAAGTTTGAATACTTTGAGATGCAAATTAAGCTTCATCTGGTTTTGGGCCTAACCAATTTGAAGTAGAAATTTTCCTTGAAACATATGGCCAAATATAAGCTCATTCATGATATAAGCCCACTCAGAACATAAACCCACTCAGAATATAAGCCCACTCAGAACATAAGCCCACTCAGAACATAAGCCCACTCAGAATATAAATCCACTCAGAACGTAAGCACACTCAGAACATTTAAACCCACTCAGAACATACTTGCCCACTCAGAATATAAGTCCACTCAGAACATAAGCCCACTCAGAACTTAAGCCCACTCAGAATATAAGTCCACTCGGAACGTAAGCCCACTCAGAACATAAGCCCGCTCAGAATATAAATCCACTCAGAATGTAAGCCTACTCAGAACATAAGTCCACTCAAAACATAAGCCCACTCAGAACATAAGTCCACTCAGAACATAAGCCCACTCAGAACATAAGCCCACTCGGAATATAAGTCCACTCAGAACGTACATTGTAAGCCCACTCAGAATATTTAATAAGCCCAATAAAAAGTACTTTGAAAGCTGTTAACCTGTGGACTAATATTTAGAAGTTTACAGTATGGAAATACATGTATGCCGTCATGATCCTGTATTCTCCACTAAAATGCTCAGTGACATGTCTATAATAAATAACATTTATCCTGTTTTATCTTATTTTATATACTGATGTGTTGCTGATCTGTTTGATATGTCAGGAAAGGGAAGAGGAAGAGCGTGAGCAGAGAGAAAGAGAATATGTGGCTAAGATGGAAGCAGAAAACCTTGCAAAATTAGAAGGTGGAGCTAGTGCTGACCTACGTGTGGATATTGACTCGGCTGCAAATGCTCCTCTTGTAAATGCGAATAATATTTCTAACACACATGAGGAGAAGATTGCAAACCAGATGTAAATAGTTCTTTTAATTAATTTTTTCTCAGGGGAAGATTAAACTGACGCTTAGGGTACCCAGTTTGTCTATCCCCATTTTGTCTGCAAGGCCTAAATAAGAAAATGACTGCAGAATGTAATTTTTGATCAATTTTAATAGTTTCCTTTCCCCTGTCTGAAGTCTGCAGATCTGTCCCAGGTGAACAGCTAAAAGTGTGTAAACTGTACTATGAAATGTTAGATGTGACATTTCTAATTGCTCCAGCTTCTTTATGGCCACAACACTTTCATCTGAGGAAAAGAACCTAACACAAGAGAAGTGCCAATCATCTTGTTTATTATTAAGCAGTTTAATGTTTAGATTCTGACTGGGAAGTATGAAGTGATTTCAAGATACATGTATCACTACTTGAGGAAGAAAAAGTATTCAAGTGTTTGGTAAAGAGCAGTTAGTAACATGAGTTAAACATATCAACTTGGGAAGTATGAAGTGGTTTTCAAGATATCACTACTTGAGGAAGAAAAAACATTCAAGTGTTCAGTAAAGAGCAGTTAAAGATGTCGACTTGGGAAGTATGAAGTGGTTTCAAGTAATCATCACTTGAGGAAGAAAGATCTTCAAGTAACTCATAAAAAGCTGTTAAACATGTTGACTTGGAGGGGTAACATTGAATTCAATGGTACTGGCTGATTGTGGAAGATTGCTTGGTATTTGACAACGGCAGCTTGCAAAAATGTTTGAAGAACTGAGGTCACTACCAACTGGGAATCAAAGCAGGTTTTGAACTTTTCACCTTGAGATGCAGGAGCTGAAAGCTTGTGAGAGCATAGACTTGATGAACATTATCAACTGGAGTCAAAGGAAAATTTGCTTATAATTCAAGAAATGGGATTTTAAACAGCAACCTTTGTCGTACTTTGAGAGAACACAGGCTAACCAGTATAAATTGTATGGACAATATTGCAACTCGGAGAGCTAACACCGAACTTATTTACTGACACTGGTTATTCAATGAAGTTGCAAATATACTCCTAAATGCCTGCACTAATTTATAGTATTGACTAGAGTAAGGTATGGCCTAGGTACAGAAATGACGAGGCTCATATATCAGACCAGGTACCAAGGGTGGAGGTGGGGCTGTAAACACCTGGTGTCATGCTGACCTTTTTAGTCAAAGTGCTTTCTTTACATATAAACTCTGACGTTCAAGTTTAGAAAGAACATACATTGGATAAGGGTTTTTGGAAAATTGTTCCATCTTTTAAAATTTTAAAAAAAACATTTTGTTGAAATGGAAGTGAAAGTGGCGTGATGCTCAGTGGATTTTGTCAGAGTGGAGTTTTTCAATAATGTGTGGGTTCCATTAATGTGGTTAAATGGCCAATCAATTACCGATGAGAGATGAACTCTTTTTACTAGGTGTACATGTATTTATATAAATAAATTTAAAAAGCCGTATATAATTGGTGCAAAAAAGTTTGATATTTAGTACTTCGTTGTATTATGTTTTGACTGATAGAATGAAATTTTATGCAAGTTACGACTTTTTTAATACACCAGGAGTTCCAAAAATCAACAGTTGCTCAGCAGAGTACTAAGTTGTGAAGTGTCTTCAGTTTGGACTTGAAAACTCATCCACCACCCCCCTCGTAGCCTGAGTTTCAGACTCTTTCTTTGTTCACTTCGAGCGACGCCCCGCTGGCAGCGAACAAAGAAAGAGTCTGAAACTCAGGCTAACCCCCCTCGCCCCTCCATAAATGATGATCACTCCCTTATTGCTGCCATTATATACTCTGAAAATATAGGATTGATTTAGACTGAAACGAAGTGCCAGCTCTGAGGTTAATTACCCACTTTTCCAACTAGATCAGTCCGTGTTACATTAGACCGTGGTCGTCCGTTTCTATTTGTAATAATGATAATAATAATTGCAACAATGGCGTTACCCAGATGGCAATTCTACAGAGTGGCTCTGCATCCATCTAGGAGACCAATGGTTTATGTCTCGGTGTGGCGAAAGAAGGTGACCTAAATATTCGACCCTATGGCCAAGCCGGGAATCGAATAGCTAGCAGTCCGAGATCTTATATCAACGGAGTTAGAATCGCACACAGCGCTTCAGTGGAAGCCCATCCTCGGATACCCTGGGCATCGGGAAAAGTCAAATGGAGAGGGAAGGGAAGAGATAAAAATTAGAAGCCAAAAGGTGAAGTGGCACACAGAGGAAAGAGTGGGGAACTGGAGATGATTTAGAGAAGGGGAGGGGGGCATCCTTTCCCCATACCCCCAACCCCTTCCTTTCGCCTTATCTTCCCAATTTTCGCCTCTCCCAGCGCCCTAAGTTTCCGAGGATGATGGAAGCCCATTCTCTCTATTTTTGTTCTGCGAATTTTTCTTTTCCTTTTCTCCCACACGAGTGAATGGAATCTTCTATTCAATCGTTAAGATGATCTTCACAAAGGTGTCTATTCATTTGTCTCGTTTCTGGTTGTAAATAATTTTCAACAGATTAAAAATTTTGCATTTCTCGTAATATTTAAACTATATTGCGTTGAAAACAAACAAGTACGTACCGTTGGTGATTCTGATATTAATCTATTTAAAATGACAAACAACTTAAAGCGCCAAATTCGCTCAGTTGAAAACTCCAGTTTATCAAATGCCGTTACTGTCACATATAACTCGGCATCGATTTTTGATTCGGGTATAGCCTGGTTTTTATTCTAGTATAGCCTGGTTTTTGTTCAGGTATAGCCTCGTTTCTATTCAGTTATAGCCTCGGTTTTATTCGGGTAGGCCTGGTTTTTATTCAAATATAGCCTGGTTTTCATCAGTCGGGAAAATTTCGGACGATCGGCAACTGAGACTGACTGAAAGTTCCCGAAATTTGAAAACTAGGCCGTCTCGCACGATCCCGACTACAGTATCGAGAAAATCGGGGATACGTCGGGAAAATAGAAATAGTCTATTTTCGAGACTCATCACCGACTATCCCAGATGATCGGGGTTAAAGAACATATCAGTCGTGTTCTCATAAGTCGGAAAAGTCTTGGACGATCATCAGGAAACATTAAAATCGCCGCTCGAAAGGGATTTTCCCAATGTATGAAAACCAGGCTCTTTTCAGTCGCACTGTTCTTGTGCAAATAAAATATAAAACATCTTTTATTTTCAAAAAGCGAAACGATTTTTTCACGTTCATATTACTCCTCTCACCAGGACGATAAACCAACTATTTTTTCTTTTTTAAAATAAATACCAGTAAAACTTTGCTTCGGCTCAGTGTTTTTTGTGGTGTTTTTTTTTTGACAATTTTCAGCCTCATAATGTTCTTATTTATATTTTTTGTACACTCGTTTCAAAAATAGAAAACCTACTATAAAGAGTTTTGATGGTAGGTAACAAGTTATAAACCTGCGTAATTTTAACGAGAAAGCGGATTTCTTGATTTGGTGATTTTTCTTCCTCTTCTTATATAAAAGTCTTCTAAAAATTTCGATTTAAACTTAACTTGGACCTCAGTTTGTTCTTATTTTATTCTTTTTTTAGGCTATCTCAGCCGCAATGTTCTTAAGTTTGTTCTTATAAAAATCTGTTAAAACTCTTGAACTTCTTATAAACCTGCAGTGTTTTGTCCTTGATGCCATCCATCTCGTTGGCCAAGCCGAAGGAGTGCTGCAACACTCACAATCAGCATGCTATGTCAGTATGATGACAATTTATAGTTGTTGCAGTTAATTTCAAAATGTGTTTTTCATGTTAACTTGTTCAGGCGCGCAGCTGCCTTTAAACCAGTATTAAAGCCCGGACCAGTGTCATGGCCACTGACTTATTCAATATCGGGACATTTTTAATTTCCCGGCGAGACGAGGATACTTCGTATAATTTAAAGTGTTTTATCTCATATATAACCCATCGGAACTACAATAAACCATGGAAAAAATTATATATCCTTATTATTCATAAGCTTATTCTTGACCCTTCTTCCCGCAGTCGCTCTACGAATTATGCAAAGGACATTTTGGGAAATTTGAGTAGGAGCATGCGCTTGGGTTGGAAAACGTTGAGCCCTC
>JANSTQ010001906.1:0-16976 GCA_026167885.1 Bergia puertoricense | reverse complement strand
TAGGTAGGTAGGTAGATAGGTAGGTAGGTAGATTGGTAGGTAGATAGATAGGTAGATAGATCAAAGTCAATGCAAACCTAAACTGAACACAGGTTACAAATTTGCATTAATTTGTGCTTGGATTTGGCTGAGGCCCAACTGTTTGAAGCAAAGCTAAGTAGTATGAACAATACAGTCAGTTAACTTTTAATCAGTCTGACAAAGAAGAAATTATTAATAAATTATATCAACAATGAACATAAATTATATCAACTAGCTGCAGTTTACTCACATCTGGATCAATGGGAAATTCATCTGTTTGAACTTCTTCTGGAGCTGCAGACACAAAAACAACACAAAAATTAGTGTTTGTTTAATACATTCTGGTAACTAAATTTGACTTGGGTCATTTTGTAGAGTATCATTAATTGATAATCTTAATTTTACTTGTAATTAATTATCAATAAGGGTAAATAAAGAGAGTTTTCCTTATTATTCATGAAGCCATAATTTTACCTTTCACTTTATTTAATCTTTACAGATTTTGAAACTACTTTAAGGCTACTATTTTTAGCGACTACTAAATTTAGCGATTTTTTCTGACGAAGATTTAGTGACTACCGTATTTAATTTAGCAATTTTCCAAAAGCTACTAATACTAATACTAACAGTACTATATAAATACAAGAGAATATAAGGATAAATAAAAATTTTATTGCGTATTAAATAATAGCGATTTTCACCAACTTGTTAAAATCGCTAAAAATAGTAGCCACTAACAGTAACCTTAAGGTATCTTAAATAATAATTTTTGAGACTACACATATCAACTTTTTTACCAATTTCTGTTATGAAAAACATAGGTGTTACACAAACTGGTTTTAACAGCTCTTTGAAAACTTACTTGAAGTAAATGCAAGGTTATGATTCAAAGCAGCAAGGATCTGAAAGAAGTGTGAAATATTTTAGCACACAAGTATAACAACTTATTTTTATTATAATTTCAGACCAGCAGTGGCTGCTGGTAACAACCCACAGTTAAAAAATATCATCAGGACACCATTCTCAGTTCAAGTACCTCATCTTCCATTTCAGTGTCTCTGCAGTAGTCGACATCATTTGGATGGCTTTTAGTTTCCAGTGCAAGCTGATAAAGAAATGATATTGATGTGTCAGAGCTAAGGACACATTATCTGTTAAATATCAAGTGCTTCTTCTCTGAAAAACTGTCGTAGCCAACTGCCTTTTGGCCAAACAAAAAAATTAAACATGTAGTTTAGGTTGTGCTAGGAAAAAATTAGAGTACTAGATTGGCTGGTACCTTTTTTTTAAAAAAAAACAAAACTGTTTGAAATTTCAGAGCTCAACATGTATTTTAGAGGAAAAAGCAAGAAATCTCCAAAATGAGATCTAAACTTCCATTTTAATTTGGTTTAAGAGCTTCCCAAGGTCAGCATAAAAAATTTGGGTTGGTCATTAAACCAAATCACAGGTTTTTTATTTGTCCTTATCAGTTGAAGAAACAAATTAAAATGAAAATAATCAAATGAAAGAAGTTCATTCAAGTAAAATAAATTTGAGAAAAGGTACTTGTAAGGGATTTGAACATACCTTTGGAGGGTAATGTAAATTCAGAGAATGATACAGTCTGAAATTTGTAAACCCTATCATTGTTGTGTAGAATTCAACAAATGTCGACATCACTCTGAAATCAACATCAGATGGAGGCTGCACAAAAAAAGAGCAAAAAGTAAGTAAACTTTAATAAAATCCTATTTAGAAACATACCCAACAAAAAAGCTGTTTCTGAAAAAAGGCAATAATTGATTTTAAAAATCAAACAGTGGGGGTGCATTTGATTAAATTTATTCTTGAATAAAATACGTGGAATAAGATTTTTCCAGTCAAGCAGTGTTATTAATCCTTTTTCCAAATCTAATAACAAAACAAGTTGTAATCTTTAAACAGTCATCCTAGTTGCTAATTCTGAAAATTTCTGTAAATATTGCTTAATGAGCAGGCGTAGCTCAGTTGGTTAGTATGCAGCCTTCAGAGCTGGAGGTCCCCAGTTTGATTCTCAGTGACTCCAACGTCTGCTTTGACTTTCCTCTGATCTGTGTAGCTGTAGCTTTAAATACCTGTAAAACAGAGTACTGACAGAGGAAGGGGGGTAAAGTGCATATTGCCAGCTTCCAGTGATAGCAGCTCTAGGAGCTGACAGAACTACCGACGTTAAATAAGGGTTACCTTTACCGTTACCTAATGCTTAGAGAGAGAATATAGAAATCTTCTCAAGTGTGTTCCTGTTCTGGGATGCTGTCAATTGTAAGTGCACCCTCACTTGATAAATCTGGGATCATTATAAGTTAAACAATACTATGTTGATCTTGTAAAACAAATTATTAAATAAATGCACACAAGTCTCACCTCCTGACAGAACTGGTATGGGGTAATCCATGTGACTGGTTGGCCCATGATTTCTGCTTGGTAGTAGATTCCCTTTACGGATAGAAATACCTAAAAGATTCACGAACCAAAAATTAAAGATCAATGACATAATACTGGCACTAACAACTATGTAACCAAAAAATTATTTGTGATACATATTATTTCATTATTTTGTCGTTGTAAACATTAATTTGTAAAAAGGTTTGATGAGAAATAGAGCAGCTGGAAGGCAATAACTTTCACACCTTTTTACTGTCAGAAGTCAGTGCTGTAGAGACCAAAGACCAGAAACTCAAGGGGTGGATTATTTAAACAAGGTCTAAACCTTAACCAGTATCTAACTATTGTTTATAAATAACACCTTTAAACAAAATATTAACATGGGTTAAGATTTAGACCCAAGGGATTTTATGTTTCTAAAACTCAAATTAATGATTAATTACAGGTAGGGCTGGGATGAAGGCCAAAAAAAACCTTCGAAGGTTCATTGGGGTTTTCGAACGAACCTTTGAACTCTCGTTTCAGGAAGTACTTAATAAAACACTCTCAATCTCAGGCTCCAACACATGAAAAAATAATTACTATATACCACTGCATGATCACCCAGTGTATTCACCCTACACTAAGCAGTGTAGTCTGAGACACAGAAGAAACATTTCAAATTCAAAGAATTTTATTCCGTATTAGTCAAGGAAAATGAACTCAATCTGATAACTTAAAACTGCCAGGTTCAAAGTCAAGTTTCTCAGAAATTTGGGCATTTTTTTGTCAAATTACGCCATTGTTTTGTGTAAATTTAAAACTACTGACTAAAGAAACAAGGGTTGGAAAGTTGATAAAAACCTCTGAAGGCAACGTGAACGAACGAAGGTTTGAAGGTTCATCCCAGCTCTACTATCTATAGATACAACTCTCAGTTCTGGTAAATGAGTATAGATTGCATGTTTCACTGTAATCATTCACCACATGATCAACAATGCTCTAACATTCTGATGTAGGATAACTCACAAATTACACTTGTCAACTATTAAAAAAAATTTTAAAAATTATACTTGTACAGTCTACAAACAATAATGATAGACTCATGGTTTCTCAATAGAACCTAACAAACATGTTCAGAAATTAAGGCATTTTTTGTCAAATTACTACTGACCAAAGAAACGAAGGTTTGAAGGTTGACAAAAACCTTTAAAGGCAACGTGAACAAACAAAGGTTCAAAGGTTCGTCCCAGCCCTATTTACAGGACAATTAAGACATGTACAATCCTTTTTAAAACAAAACAATTTTTTTAAACAATACTTTCTACCAGCACTCTCTATCAGATTAAAAATGGAGGCCCCTTCAAAAACAGTTGGTGTTTTAATAATTAAGTGGAATAAAAACAGTCTTGCAATTAATGTTTAATAGAAAACTTTTAAATAGAAAACTGTTACCTTTTGTAGTGATTTTGATGCAATGACATAGTGCTGAAACTCCACTGTAATTAGACAAAAAATTAAATATATTTAGCATAAATATTAGTTTGTATCAGTAACAAGTTTGATTGATTTCACTTGATGCAAGTATTCATTTTTAATAGTTTCAAGAGATCTATAATAATAGTATTAATAATAATAATGGTTTATTGGTAACATATCCACAGAGTAGCTCTTCATCTACCATAACTATAAACTATCTATGAACTTATGTTAAAATTTTAAATAAGGTATCGAAATGTATAATAAAATGATTACCAAATTAAATACACTACAGCTAAAAAAACTATGTTCTATTAAACTTAAAATGTTTTATGAAGTCTAATTAAATCATGAAATACACCAGATAAACATTAAAAAACCATAAGAGTTTGTGTTCTCTCCATGCTAAAATTATGCTCGCTGATACCTTTTCTAGAAGATATCTTCTTGTAGAATTGAATCTATTGCTTTCTGTCCGCCAATCAATTATACTTGTTTTAGGAAACCAATATGACATCAATGCTTTCAATCATTTAGGATTTTACCAACTTTCCAAAACAAGAAATGTGACAACCGAGGGTCAAAAATCATGAGTTTCACCAAAAAAAAATCATGAGAGTTAGGAGAAAATCATGAGATTTTAAAAAAAATTATTGTTTTGGATATTGGTGTTGATTAAAGACCAGTAGATAGTGAAAAAAATCCTAATCCCATTCTTTCTCATCCATTTTTTATTTGTTCCATTTACTGCTGGTGCTCCTTATTACAAGAGGATGTTGCCTTGTTGTTGACAATGTGGAAGTGGCCATCTAAGTGCTTTTGGCAACATGAACAAAGCTACTGATGACGGGAATTTTTTGCTTTGTCTTCAAATCAAGGTGTCTTTTGTCATAATATAAATTCTGGAGATTTTTTCTAAAAATTGTGAGATTTCAGGACCTCGTCATGAGAAAACATAAAAAATCATGAGACTCACACCAAAAGTGTGAGAGTTGGCAGGTCTGTATATCCCCAGTCTTGAAAAAGAAATTGGGGGATTACTATGGATTGGTGAAAATTATTAAGACTTATGGACACCTTGAAGAACACAAGAGCTAAGGAAAGAAAAAATTGAAAACCAAGAAATCATGTACAAAACTGAAATAAAAACCCCATATGGCTGCAGTTCTGTGTATATATTTGGCCAAAGGCCTTTTGACTATGCAGTCCTCTTCAGTGGCACTGAAAATACAGTAAACAGCAGCGGCAATGTGCATATTAAGTCAGGTCCAGTGTATTATGGGACACCTGTGTGTAGAGCACTGGGATCAACTCTGTTTAGTCCCAAAGGCTCAGCCGTTTTTAGGCGGTGGACCCAAATGGTCTCCGATTCTAATAATTTATTTGGCAAAACCTGACAAGCCACATCAAAAACAATGTGATCTCGTGTGAGCTTTGAGTGCAGAATACCGAAGAAATTAAATTGGTGAGGTTTAGCATAGTTTAAGTAATACACTCCTTACGTATCAAACAGGTATAAAATATAAATATAAAATAATTATATTTTTATCTAAGTACAACCAAGTCTATCTAGAATCTTACCTGAGTATTTCTTGCAGTCTCTGACAACTGCAGCCTGCAAAAGCATGAATTAGTTAACAATAACTGCCTCACAAACAATTATCAGGATAAAAAAAGTATTTAAATATTAAATATTTTAATTAACTTAAATAAATACCATTGAGGGTTGATAATAGAGAACTGACTGTCAGTGCAAAAACAGCCTAAGTAACAATTTTGGGTGACTTTTCAAAGTATTGGGAAATTTCTCATTTTTCTTACAGTTACACCATCACTTTTTTGTCTGAGCCCAAGATTTTTAGCTTCCACAGAAATTATAGTTTTTACTGGCCAATTCAGAACGGGGCTCAAAAGAGAAGTCATTTGGAAATGTTTTGGATGAAACTCAACTTAGATAAGGAGAATAATTTTTTGGCTACATAATAAAAGTGTAGGGCCACTGTAGTGTTGCATGAATATGGAGAATTTTGAGAAGGGTGGTTCAAAATCATCACTTAGGCAGTTTTTGAACCTAGCTCTTCATTACTGCTCAGGTTCCAACCTGAAAAAAAAACATTCAAAACCAATCAAAAAGTTTTTAAATATTTCTCTTATCTTTTTTACGGTAGTGTTTACATGTATGTGCGTAGAGTTCCAGAAAATATCCAAGCCCTCTCCCCCAAGACATATAGATCACTTGACTTTTACACTCATGCACAAAGCAAAGCGGTAACCTTAACTCTTGTTTACATTAATTTTATTCCATTACATAACATATTTGAAGTTTCATAGTTTATTTTCCTTCTTGAATTAACAATATTTTTACCTCCCTAACCTAATCTACCATGTTTACAAGTTATATAGGCCTTCCAGCTGAAACTCTAACCTTGTTCTGCACATCATTGTGGTTTTTTACAGCCTAAACCCATACACTCCTTTAAAAAAGGAATTTCCCATACATGTATGCTTGATGGTATGGATTTGATTACTTTCTGGAGCTACACAATAATTACAGTTGAAAAGGATACTTTTTAAAGTAATAGCATATTATACAGATACATGGTACCCAGGGCATGAAATAGCGGTGTGCCAAGTGCCAAATGACAGGCCAAATTGGGGAACTGGCACACCAAAAAATATTTGGATTGCCAAACGAAAGGGAAAATGGCAATCCAAATTTGCGGTCATTTGCAGCTTGCAATTTTTATCAAATTTTTTTTTTCACTGCCATTTTACTGTGTAACACTTTCTCATGTTTAGGAAATTTACAGTACATGTAATACAAAATAAAATAAAGCGAAATACTTGCGTTTCTGTTTGATTTTCTCCAATTTACAAACATGCATGGATGATTTTGATTCCAAAAGACTATGAATAGTGATTATGTGATGACACTGATAAAAAGAAAGGAATATTATATGAACTAGGACTCACTTTATAATTATTTTGTGTGTGTTTTCAACTTTTAAAAAATGGCAACCCAAAAATCAAAAATGGCAAGCCAAAATATTTTTGGATTGCCAAAACAAATTCTGATGGCACTCCAAATTTTTTTCCTATTTCATGTCCTGGGTACCTAATCAACACATACGAGAATGACAACTGGAAAGTCTGAAATTCATGAATTTTTATGTACCGGTAATATGAGAAATGATTATCACAGAGTAATGCAAAAGCTAAATAATTGATTAATAATTATTCTTTCAAGTGAAGATAAGTAGCACAGAAAATTCACTGAGCTGCAAATGCTGTGAGGTGAATAAAATAACAAATACTTGCTAGTCAATGACACTGAAGAGAATAACTGTGTTAGCAAATACAAAACCAGTGAATACAAACTTGTATAACAAACCTGAGGAACTATAAACTTAAGATGAAGAGAAATATGGAAAACCTCACTTCATGTGTGCACAGAATGGTGTAGGATATTCCGAGATGGAACAACCGATCAGAGCTAGCAAAATGAACTATTCATCAGTGACAAAATCCACAAAACTAATTTCACTGTCCTTGGACAGGGACGTTAAGCCGTTGGTTCCCCAGATGGATAAAGAGCCACTCTGTGGAAATGCCGTCTGGGCAACGCCATTATTAATTAATTACTATTAATATTACTTTAGGGCTTGAAGTAAGTAATCATTCACACCTGCACTTTGTCTGTCTGAGGCATGGTCCCAAACAAAAACAACATTGAGAGTGCGTCATCTAAATCTCTGAGAGCGTCAATAAAGGTCGGGTACCTACAGATGAATTCAACGGAAAAACAGCATAAAACAGTTTTTTCCTCTGATGAATGGCTCAACTTATCCTTTAAATGTAAACCAAATGACGTCAAGGTGCCATTGGTAAACCAATGTGCCTACATGTACATAATGCTTTTATTTTTTCTGGCAATATTGTCATATTGATTTTATTGTTTTATTCTTTGGTAGAACATTGTTTTTTGTTTTAAATGTGTATTTAGATTTGTTTCTTCCATAGGGAGCCCACATGCATTAATACATAACTCATGATATAACATACAAAAATCAGTTGTCAGCTCTGATAGTTATTTCATTTTAATCTGGGTTTGTGATTGACTAGAATAGAGCAGGGCCGGCAGAAGTTCAGAGTCACTGGGGGTGCTGAGAAAATTGTGCTTGTGTTGAAGATGCAAGTTTTTCCTTGAGGTGTCCAGGGACATGCTCCTCTGGGAAATTTTGAGAAATTACACTCTCTGAAACACCAATTTCGCATATTTTGGAGGTGTCTTTGTATATTTTTGTCTTCGAGCCATATTCCTGGGCTGTAAAAAATCATACTTGGCCTGAAAATTGGAAAGGCTAGCGCCCCTCCTGCCCCCTCTGCTCCGCCAGCCTTGTAGAGACATCCACCCTTCTAAATGAAGTTATTGTTCTGTAAAGTGTACAGGAAAATATACTTTTGTTAACTAGCCATACTCATGACACAGTACTGCAAGACTATGCTTCAATGAAGCAGAGAAGTCAGAACTTATGTACCTTATGAAATATATGAATTTGGCATCTGTCTTGGTCCTGACTCTTTTTGTTCTTGTCAGCATATTCACTTTTTAAATATGAAAATATTGTGCTGCTTTGACATGATATATTTTCTCTATATTTGCTATATAATTACATTTACACGCAAGGGGATTTGACAAGATTTGATTCAAATTGACATACATGGTGTCCTGTGGGCCATCTGATCAGTTTTGACACCATCTAATGTCAAATTCCCTCCTCACATGTCCTGGGGGGAGGTGGGGATTTCTTTTGACTAGTACATAAAATTACAAAAGGTTTCTCCTAAATACCTTTCCTTTACAATATTGTCGAGTTTATAGACAGGTTTATTAGTCTCCAGTCGTTCTGCTGTGTCTGGTTCATCTTTAGCAATTGCCTTCTTGAGTTTCTTGACAAAGACCTTGAATTCTCTGAACTTATTCAGCACAGGCTCATGGGCAAGAAACTGAATGTCCTTCACATAGTAATAAGTCTTGTTTGCGGTACTTCCTTTGTTAACTTTTTTCTTGTTTTTTGGTTCCACTGGGTAGATCCCTTTCAGAATACATAACCGTCTGTCAAGTAAAAACACAATTAAAGTTGATAAGATTATGAATAAATCAGAATATACTGAGTGTTTTACAGTTACACAGCACAACAAACCTGAAATCTGGAAGACTAAGTTGAAGTTTCTTCAAAGCTTGATTTCGGGATATGTAGTTAGTTGCAGCCCCTCGTTCACCCTGAAAAAGTTCAGAAAATAAAACTGTAGATAAACAGTTGTTGGGTGCTAGAGATCGTCATCCCAATGGCACAGAAATGAAAGAAAACAGACCTTCTTTTTCTCTCTCCCCATTTTGATAAATTTCACAACACGTGCCCAAAACACTGAACTTTGTAACCGTGCCTCTTGTGCGCAAAGAGTGCTGGGAGAGACTGCGCCTGGAAGATTTCGTACAAAATTTTTCAAAAATGGCGGGTAAAGGAAAGAGGTTTCTCGCTCCAGCACATTTCCAAGTTTGCCCCAAAAAGGATGGTAAAGAAGTTAGATTGCTTCCACCAACTCAGTATAAAGCAAGAAAGGGAGAAGACGAGGGCACGCAAAAGCAACAAAGTGAAAATGACACGGTTTATACGGATCTTGAAAGTACAGTGCAGGCATTGAGGGTTGAAAATAAACATTTGCAGTCTCAGCTGGACAAAGCAAAAGATGTGGAAATAAAGCTTCAAGAAGAAAATAGAAGAAATAATATTGTTATTCAGAAAACCAGACTTGACGATGCTGTTGATTTGCGGAGGCTTGCGGAAACAGAGGAAGAAAACCTGTCTTTGAAAACTGACGTTAGGAAACAAACCGCTCTTATTAGCAAACTAAAAACAGAAATTCAGAGCATTAGAACGACTTACGAATCAGAGCTTGAATCATACGAAGAGTCTGCACAAAAGCAAAGTGCAACAATAAAACAGCTGAAAATGGAATTGAAGCAGAAAGAAGAAAACTTTGAAAAGACATCTGCTATTTCAGAGCGGCGCATCAAAAAATATAGTGGATTAATCAAGGAGTTGAATTCTGAACTTCACAAAATGCGGGAACAAATTGAGAGTGATAGAAGGGAATTTGAAAACATTTTGGGTAATAATGAGGCCCAAAAATATGCAGAATTGCAAAGACTGAAACAAGATCTTAGACAGAGTGAACAGAATCATTGTAAAGAGTTGACAACAGCTAGACAGCTTTTACAGAGCAAAGAAGTTGCCCATGGAAATATCACGAAGGAGCTTTCAGAAAAAGAAAATCAGTTGGCAAATTTAAAGAATGAATATGAAGAATGTCAATTAAAATATGAAAATGAACTGAAGCAGAATAATGACAAGCTACATAAAAGCCGGGTATCTTATGAACAAGCTATTGTAGAGCTTCAGTCTTCCCTGGAGAATTGCAAGGCTTCTCAGATATCTGCAGTCACTGAACTACAAGGTAAATTACATATTTGCATATTGTGCTTTGAAATGTTCATCAAGCCAGGGCCTAAAAAAGAGGTGTCGACATTAAGATGTACAGTTTATATTACAGGGCTTGACATTAACGCTGGCCTGATGGCCCCAAGACACTTTTTACACCTTTGGGCCAGTACGGGCCAGTAACTTTTGAAAAGCCATGGCCTGATGAGACCAGCAACTTTTAGAAAGTCACTTTGTGAATTCTGTCAGTGAGAAAGAAACCTGGTCAATGAATGAGATAATTATAAAAACTTGGTTAACTTATGACGCCCGTGAAATTGACAAGGATGAAATTACGCAGACTGCCATCATGTTTAATTGACTTTTGTCACAGTTAAATTTTCTTGTTGGGCCAGTGTACTTTCATGCTGACCAGTAAGTACTGAATTTTACTGGCCTGATGAGCCAGTGACCTAAAATGCATAATGTTGAGCCCTGTAAATTATATTGATTGCAAGGCCTCTTACACATCTGTAGTAACTGAACTACAAGGTAGGTGACCTATTTGGATATTGTGTTTGGAAAATTCAAGCCAGAACCTAAAAAAGAGATGTCTGTACTATATAGGTGATGTATTAAAGGTGTACAGTATGTATTCTAGAGGTGTCCAAATAGAAATACATGTACTTTATTAGAGATGTGTCTGTGCTGTAAAGGTATCTATATTAATATAGAAATGCCTGTATTATAGACGTGTCCTTATTTAAGAGACCTATGGAGAGGTGTAAAAACTTTTTTCTCCATGTTTAATTAAGAAAAACTCCTTCAATCTCTTGTAAATCTATAATGTTGGCTCAACTATTTTCTATTTCAGGAAAACTTGAACAAACGGAAAAACAGTTAGATTCTCAGCGGTTGCTGGCAGAACAGCTAAGAACCTATATTGGCGAAAACTTACCAGATACCAAAATAGAGAAACTGCAGAGAGAAAATGAAGAATTAAACTCACGATTTACCATTCTTCTTCAAGAAAATGAAAGCCTGAAAACAACGGTTGAGTTACTCAATGTGAGATTGTCATCCATTAGTGAGTTATTATCCATTCAAGAACAAGAACTTGGGAAATGTCAGAGAGAAACAGGCTCTATTGATAAGCACGCTGATGGACTTTTGGAACGGTGGCGAATGAAAGTGTTTGCATTGCTGGTGCAGTTGAAATCTGAAAAACTTCATCAACAACAAAAAGAGCAGCATGAAAGGGTTAAGGTAGAAATGCAATTCAATCAAACTTTGTCACCTTTTATACCATTTACTTCAGATTATTAGAAATTAATCCCCTCAATACTACAGTAATTTCCTGGGGAGGTACTCTCGAAATTTCAGGGTGGTGGAGTGCTGTTGAGTCCCCCAAAACCTGACCGTGTTCCTGACCAAGAAAAGCTGCAAAGTGATACCCTGTTCCAGACTCAAAGCAAGAAAATCATGCCCTGTTCTTGACTCTAACTCTGACTCTGACATTTGGGGTCCTGTTCCTGACCAAAACACCGTAATTTATATACCCTGTTCTTGATCAAAACACCATAATTTATATATGCTGCTCTTAATCAAAACATTAATTTATATATCCTGTTCTGGACCAAAAGGCTTGAAAACCATACCCTGGAGAGCGGCACATACCTGTACAGTCAATATATGGGAGTGCCCTGGGAGTAATTCTGGACATATGAATTATATTAATGCCAGTTAGATTAAGGAAATCATAGAAAAGTCATGGAGGCCATGTGTACAAACCTTGTGTAATATGTGTTTTATTCTGGTACAAATGACAGCTTTTATTCTGCACTTAATGGTAGCAGTAAATAATTTCAAAATGTAAATAAATATCATTTCAGTCTTTGAGTGAAATCAAGATGACATCATATCAGACATTCTTAACTCAATCAGGACTGTGTTGTCTAAACACCATTCAACTTAAATATTTTCCCATATAAATTTATCATTTGTCAGATAAAGGGGTTGAATAAAAGCCTGGAGGAAGTACAAAGACAATGTGCTATGTTGGATCATGCCCTTGTTGACAAAACAGCAGAACTCAAAATGGAACTGAATAAAGTTGCATCTCTGGAGAGGGAGCTGCAGCGGGGTAATACTAACAGAGATGATCTCAGAACTCAGCTTGCAGTCTCAACCAGTGCTGTTGGGAAAATGTACTCACTTTTACAGGATACAGACTCATTGGTTACAAATATCATAGAATACCAGATGAAAGATGCATTCAATAAACTCACAGTTTGCTCACAGAGAGTTGCCTTTGCTGTTGGCCGAATTAATTTTCTTCAAGGTAGGCCCTCGCATGAACCACGGAGCTTCTTTGAGATTAGGGGGCTGATTAGTGACTCAGTAATGGGGGGTGCTAAACACACTTTTTCTCACTAACTCTTTAAAATTCTGAAAATATTGGGGGGATGAAGCCCTTAACCCTCCCAGCTCCACAGTCCTTGCCTCAATCAGCTCAGTAGGTCCCTGAAAGTCATTTATAGTCAGATTTGTTTGGTGAAAATTTGAGGCCTTGAAAACATGGAGAAACTACATGAAGGTTTGTAGAGAAAAGTCCTTCTAATTTTAGATTGTACAGAATATTATGCCATCTGTAAACATCTGTAGCATTGACAAAGAAAACTAGCTTTTTGTTGTAATGACATTTAAGAAAATGCTTTTTGCACATGGGCTGCTCCTTGGAAAAAAAATTGTAATCCACACATGAACTGTTGCAGATGATTTTAATTTTCCATTCCAGGGCTATGACCTTGCTGCATAGTGAGTTAAGTTAAACATTGTTGAAGGGGTAGTGAGTGAAATTTGACCATTCACAGCATTGCAACTTACATGTATCACAGCCACATGCAGTTCATTCTATAAATTTAGGATGCCAGTCTAAGAATATACCGAATGAGATGTTTGCATATACATGTACTCATGATTGTATACTCTTGTCAAACATTAAGACATGAAAATTGACCTAAAATTTGATTTCAACTTGTACACAGTTTTTTTTATGATGATCAAGTGAGACTATAACAGCTTAAATTGGTGTATTATCATATCAGTATGCATCTCCAGACTTCATCAGGGATCAACAACTGATTTTCTAAACAATTTAGCTGTTTGCTATATCCATTAGAATACAATCAACATTGGTGATTCAACATATTAAAAACATTGAAGGGTATGGCAGACCTTGAATTAGTTAAGACTACATAGGTTAGATATTGTACTGACAGTAAATACTTTCATTTGTGGGTGGATAAATGAAAATGAGGAAGATTTTCTTCTGTTGGCTTTTAAACTGTTTAAAACCACACAAAATGGCTTTAAGAACCACCATGTAATACAAAAAGGATTGACCAATGACTTAAGTTTTTAAATAATAAAAATTGAGTTCATTTTTGTTTAATATTGCTAAATTAACCTTTTCTGTTGTAATCCATGAAAACAGTTGAAAAAACTTAATTTCCTATAAAAAAGTATCAATTTTGGCTTATCAATAGTTTCACTTAAACACACTGGATCAACTTATATAATTCAAATGTACAAAATGATGGTGCTTAAAAACATCTTTTCAGGTTTGTTTGCAAGAAGAGAGGCAAAGTGGAACAGTGAATTGCTGGAAGCAACAAAAGGAAAAAGAGAGCAAGTGTCAGAAGAAGAACTGCATGGTTGGTAAAGCTGTCAGTAAATACTGTATATATATTAACTAAAGGCACCTGCAATGCCAATTTTCTGTTGTAGGTCTACTAAAAGGGTACAGTTTTGTCCAAATATGATATATGGAATGGTAGGGGGTTTAGCTCCCTCCTTTCCAATATGAAGCATTTTTAGTACCACCCCCACCCCCCTCAGGACTCTACTGGGCATCCTCCAGACTCACATTCCTTTGTTTCTTTCACCTATGTGATAGATGGATGTTATCCAGGGTTGAGCATTCATTGGGTCTTTTAAAGTCATGTGTACAGTATCTCATTTGAATTACACTTCCTTAGAACCAGCCGATGGTGGACTCCACTACCAGCAGCTGCTTGTGGAGGTGGAGAGATTAACAAAGGAAAGAGACTTGCTGATTTCTGAGGCAAAGAGGGATGCTGGGATGCTTGAGAATAAGATTGCTGCAGTGACAGAAAGCTATGAAGTGAAACTGAATACAGCTGCCTTGCAACTTTCCAAGGTAAATAGTTCTTCTATGTAGCAACACAGCTGACAATTTTTAATGACATGCACTACACAAAATAGTAAGGACTAATGATGAATCATTTTACATTTGAAAGTCTGAGCCCAAGATGGTACTCAGATGTACTGTTTTCAGTACTATGTGTACAAACAAAATGTAGCCAGTACAGTTTCATTAAGAAACCTGGTAAAGGTCTACACTCTGTCTTAACTTGTGTATCAAGAAGTAACACTTCAAATTTCAAGACTTTAATTAATTTTATAATTTTCATATTAGAGAATCTGAGTTTCCCTAGACTACATTTTCATCGATCCAGCTGACAAAAGGATGATTTTCCTATTTCGCAATCCATGCATTATACTTAAATGAAAAATACATTATTTTAGTATATGTTTCCTGAACAGGGGCAGATTTTATAAAGGGGGCTCCACTCACTAATAAAAAAGTTGCAAGGAGTCTGAGGACAAGGGCGTACTTCTGTGAACTGTTCTTCAAAGTGTCTTACATGTAAATCATGGAATATCTCACAATTTGTGCACAGTTTTGACTGTATCGTCAAAGTTGAAAATCATTTAATATATAAAAAAAGATTCAATCTAAGAAAAGGGGACTAATAGCCCCTGTCCCCCCCCCCCCCTTGGATCTGCTCTTGCCAAGGTCTAACTAGCCTGCTGGCAGGCTCATCCGGGAAGGACATTTAAAACAAGTTAGTGACCATAGCTGGATCATCTGAGGATAAATGTGAACCTTATGCTTCAAATATCACTCCTTTATTTACAGCTGGAATCAGAGTTTAGAGATGAGAAGGAGCGCTCTGCAGAGTTGAAGGAAAGGCTGAGTTTGGCTGAAGAAGAAGTGAAGGAAACTTCAGACACAATTGAATCCTTGAAAAGTGACCTTGCAAGACACAAAACAGTTTCAGAAAAATGTATGCTATTCACAAAAAATTAGTGGACTTTAATTAAAGCTGATATTAACCATAAATGTTTTATTTACAAATAGTGGGTGAGGGAGAGGGGCAGGACTCAGAAATCAATTTGTTATAAGTTATGATTATTATTTTATTAATAAAATAAAAATTAATGTTTTTAATTATTATTTTATGGTGATAATATAAAACTGACTAGTACATTGTTTGACAACTTTGTCATTAGGCTATTCATTTGTTGACAGTTTATATCTATTCATTGCATCATATTAGCATTGGCAGCAGCTATCTCTGAGGAACAAGCAAGATTTAGTGAAGAGTTTGCTACTGTGGAAAAACAGCTGAATGACATACAAAGAGAACACACCAAGGCTGTGGTAGCACTGCGTCAGGCCGAGCGTCAGGTGGCAAGGGAGCGAGAAAAAGCTGCAGGACAATTGCAGTGTCAGCAAATGGAGTACAATCAGAAGATTGGCAAACTAAAGTCTCAGTTACAAACTATAGAGAAGGAGAAAAACATGCTCTTGGCTACAGTGAGACAAGAGGGGCTCAAAATCCCAAGACGCCTCCCAGCAGCAGGTCATTTGTCAAGTTCGGGTAAAAAATTTGTGATGTAAACTTCACAAAATTAGGTCTGAAAATGGGTCAGGGTTTACGGAGTGTCCTGCACACCACCAACAAAATAATTGGGGTCGAGTACACTCCCCCCTATGGTACATTAATACTCCTCTAGTGCCAAAATCTCGCAAAATAAAAAGCCCAGTATCCTAAAATCATTTATGGTAGTAAAGTAGATGAAAGATATTATTACAAAGTAGTAAAACAATTTGACAATCTTTAACACCACCTCACTATAGATTGAGGCAGTACAGATTTAAAAAATGATGTATGGCATTTATTCACACTTCTTTTCTTCTATTTAAGACTCCGAAACTACCTTGGACAAGGAAAACAGAAGAAACAATAGGAAGGTTTCAAAGCAAGATTCACATTCATCTCGAACGAGATCAACCCAGGGTCAGCCACAGAACCTTGATGTGGCAGCAGCACTGAAAGACTTGGAGTCTTTGTCAGTTGCTGTGCTTACAATGGAAAAAGACTGACTGAAAATAATGTAAAGTTATGGACAATAATTAAAACCAGGTTGATTTTTTATCTTGGATTCACTGTAATTGAAGCAGAAGCAGTATTGTTATTATTATTATTATTATTATTATTATTATAAGGGAGAGGAAGTAGGATAATAGGAGCCAAAAACACTGATTCTGAGAGTCTTCAAAGTTCTCAAAATGGCTACATTCACAGCTCAGGTAACCCTGGAGATGTTGATTCCCACCCCCCACCCTTCTTCTTTCCAATCCCAACGCCATTACATGAAAAAAATAATTATGGTACAGTTCAAATGAAATTACTGTTATTAATTTTGTTAGAAGATAACATGTACAAAAAAATGTTG
>JANSTQ010001685.1:4578-16979 GCA_026167885.1 Bergia puertoricense | reverse complement strand
GCCAAATGCATTGATCTGCTAGATACATTCATTAGGATCCATAAATCTGTGGAAACATATAGATCTTGGATTTGTAATCCAACAATAATAAGCAGAATCTGCCCTGATCCTTTTGTCTAGCTTTTCCAGCAAAGTTAGATAGTGCCTCAGGGCATTTTTCGGGTACTCTGGATTACGTTTCAGCTTCTTGGTATACTGACAGTCTATTACTCTAACTCATGTACTTGTCTACATGTTGATCTCATGTATAAGTCGAACTACATTTTGGAAGCCAAAATTTATGCTTTCCTTTTCTTTTATTGTTCTCTTCATTTTCTCTCATATATATAGAAGTAGAAATCTAGTTTTTAGGTCATTTTTCATTATTTTGTCCTGTTTCATGTTATTATTTATTCAACTAAGTAAGGTGCATGATTGTCTAAAACCTTGCTTTTTATTAGTCACATGAAGAGGTGGATGTTTGCGTGCCACTATCAAATGCAGTGCCACAGCTGTCTCATTGGCCAGATTCTTTGAGAGGACAGGTTGCTGTCAGTACAGTGCCAGCACCAATATGTCACCAAGCTACTGGACAACAGCAGCAGAACTGGCAGTGGCCAGTTGCAAGATCATCAGAGCACATGGACAGTGACAGTTCCACAAGACAGCCAACTGTGCCTCCTATTTGCCCACATCCCCTTCTTCGCACCTTGCCAGTGGTGTCCTTTCCTTCAAAGTAAGTGAAGTCTTATAATTGAAATTTTTGGCTACCAGTAGTTATTTAAATCGACACAATCCCAAGGGAGGATTTAGGTGCCCCCCCCCTCTCCCAGCACTTTTTTTTACATTAACACAAAATGGATACATGCATACATATGAAAAAAAAGTCACAGCTTGTTTCTGACTCAACTCTTAGTTCCATTTAACATGCATATTGTGTCTACAGTGTAATTTTAAGGTTGATTTGAGACAAAAATTCCTTCTGGATATAAGGTCATTTATTTATTATAATTTTGAAATGCAAAATCCCTCTGGTTATAAGCCCAACAACTAACATTATAAGCTCTTTCAAAATGTAAGCTACCCCATTAAAAAGTTATTTGAAAGCAGCAAGTGAGTGTTATTAACACATGATCTTATGCTGTATTCTAAGTGTATGTATATGTGTATATTTTTAATTAATATTTTTCTTTCTTTACAGTGTTGACTTTCCTGGAAAATACAATTTCAAGGTCGTGTGTGAAAAGGTCAGACATCTTACATGGTTTAAAGAATAGCTGAAACATATCTGTGGAAATTTTGACTTAAAGAAGTTTTATTCCCAATAGGAAATTGCAAGGACAAAGGTAACGAAAAATGCAAACTACACAGTAAGTGCTGCATTTCATGATCATTTCTTTCCAGTTCTCTCCTCATTGCAAAAAGTCAATTGCATTCTAATAATTTCTCAGAACCCTATGAATACACAATCCAGTCATTTTATGAAAAGAATATAGTCAACCAGCAACTAAGTGCAAAGAAAGTATTCCATTGGTTTTGGTCTCAGTAACGTGTCCTCAACAACACATTTAAGAAGCCCGTAAAAATTCCAATAAGTGAAGTTTCTATAAATCAGAGCTAAGGAGGTGTGCATATACACATGACGAAATAGTTATTTATCAGACAGTCTGATAATGTTATTAGTTAATCTAACAAATTTTGGAAAGGATTTATGAAGCAAGTTTGTTTTATTCATAATGACGCATTTCTTAGCTCAGGTATGTTTTCCGACGTTCCTTTAGTTTTAGGTTTAATCTGTTGTGCATTTGGTTTTCTAGATGTTGAACTGCAAGAATGTGTCTCTGATTTCTTTTAAAGTGCAGACAGACTACATGTTTGCAAAGAATTTTGCAAAAGAATTTAACACCACAGATGCATAAAAAAATCAGAAAATTAAAGTTAAAAAAAAAATCCAGAAAATTTTTTTGCTGACATGCCACTTGGAAATTGGTTGCCATGGAAACAAAAAATAATGTAACTTTGATACACCAATATGTTCATTAGTAATTCAGGTTTTTACTGTTCTCTCTCCAGAAAGGTTGAGATATATGTCATTGGCACTTGAGGCCCCCAGTCTGAACAGGATTAAAATACATAAATCTGCGTCGTTTTTGGCTAAGATAATCTAGCAGTTATCAATATATATATATTAGCGTAAACCCAACAAATAAATGACTGTTAAGCAGAGTATGCCAGTCTGTCCAATGAGGTTTGTATGGCTGACTGACTGAATGGTCGGCTATGGTCGGCTGGCCGATAAAGGCCAACGGTTCACGACTGTGTCGACCGTCCAGTCCATCATGGGGACCAGGAGGGCCGACTATGACCAACCGTGGCTGACCGTGGCCGGTTGTGCAACTCATAAATCTACCAGGCCAACTGTGGCTGACCGTGGCTGGTCGTGCAACTCGTAAATCTACCAAAACTCACCAGGCCAACTGTGTCCGACCATAAAAGGTCACATAATTCAAAAATAAATCTCGTTAACGACGATCGACTGATTGACGATTGACAGTGTTAGACTTTCTTAGTAGTTGATAATCAAGAGTAGCACCTATTTGAAAACGAAATTACTTCGGAACATTAGCGAACATTGGTGTGAGAGTGGTTCTATAAAATTTTCTGATGAAAATTCACGAAAACTAGCCACTAAACAACTGTTGCTTCTCATCGCCATTTTCTTTTAAGTATTTGCACGCTGTGATTGGTTAATAGAAATCCGCTATTCACCATTTTCCATTCATGTGTGAAACAAGACAAAATCGCAAGCTGTTTCGTTTCTGTTCCGATAAAGAAAGTAATGCTATGAATGAGGCTGTAGCTCCAGAAAACACAAATCTTGAAAGCTGTACAAAATTTCGTTTTGTCAGTTTTCAATGGTAATTTTTTATTGGCTTGCTTTTGACATAGTTTTTTAGAAATAGAAGCGATAGTACGCGCGCTCTGATTCACTGCAGCTGCGTGTTCTAAAACTGGATAGAGTCACGGATTACGTCATGTCACGCAAGCACAACTTCCCGCGTACGGCAAGAACAAACTTTTCAAAGTAAAATAAATCATTTTTAAGACGTCAAATTGATTATGTTTTTGGATGATCTATTTTCTAAAAGGAATAAAACAGTTTCGTGTGTGGCTCTATTCAAGAATAGAACACGGAGTGACGTAGTAGGACACTCGAAAAGCAGAGAGAAAACTCGTCATGGCCTCGTTTTCTCTCAACACTTTTCTCGTGTCCTACTACGTCACTCCGTGTTGTATTCTTGTACAGAGCCACGCGCGACACTGTTTTATTCCTTTAGCAAAGCAAGAAAAGTTTTTCATCAAGTTACCAGCAAAATCGACTAAAATGTTGTTTACAACAAGATTCTTGTCACATAAACTCTCGCAATATTATAGAATTTCAAACACAATTGATTTTAAAAAAGAACAGTACTTGTTGGATTTATACTAAAGCAGCTATTCCCCTCGGTGTCGGTGGCCAGCGGTAGATATATTTACCTTGCCACTTTGCAGCTCGGCAGATATCCACCATTAGTCACCTCCACTTCGGGGAATAGTCCACTTTCAGAATACGCCCCTGTGGCCATGAACAAAAACTGTGAGTCGAGGCCAGAAAGGCCAAAATACAGCAAATGTATGAAAACTCGGAACTTGACCTCGATTTGAAGTTATTGTTTATAGCCACTGGGGCATATTATGAAAGTAATCAATACACAATGGCCTTAATTTGGTTTGAAGTTGCTTTTGGCCACTGGAGCATATTATGAAAGTAGTCTATATTTGGTTTACAGTACTCGGACCAACTCCGAATACTTTTTGTGAAGAAGGACAGCCTCTGCCCAGTGAGATTTTACGTGTCACCAGGTGAGAACCAGACCTCTGTCTGTATCATGTGAATAATCTCAAAAACTTGATCTGTGAACTTATATCTTTAAGATTCAGAATCCCGGCTTAGTAAATTTGGGCTGTAAGGCTCGTTTTATCGATTTAGGACAGGTGGGGTGACGGTTGGGAGGAGCAAAATTGTATTTCTGGTTGTAACGGAAAGGCTGGGGTTATTTATAAATTCGGATGAAGTTTGTAAGTAGTTTTTTTCTGGTGTTGAGTTGTCTTTTACTAGTGGTGAGGTGAAGGGAGAGAGGTGTTATTGTAATTTCTATGTTTTGAATCCGGCTTTCTGTGTAAAATGTACACGATTACACGTGACTCGGGGATTACACGAAATTATTTCCAACGCTTTCCTTTTTGGCGACAAGTTCAACTGAGTTATTCCCGTTATTCGATAGCTTGAGTTTCATATAAACATTGCATTATGTTAGTTTTAGCAATTATTTTAAGTAGGTTCTGTTTTTTACCATATTCTGTGCCACGTCAGGCCTTCCCCCAACTGGGTGCCAGGTGCGAGCAAAGATGCTGTTCAGACACCCAATCAACAGGAGAGACATTGTTAAGAGGTGTCCCAGACACCTTGAGGTTGTAGAGGACGATTTGCAGAGTAAGTTGACAACTTGTATGTTAAAGGGCTTGTAGGCCAGGAATAGCTGTTCTTTATCTCGGGAATGCCTTCCAGAAGACGCTCATTTCCCCTGGCAGTGAGACTTCCTGATAAAGCTGTGAGGACCATCACAATATTAAAGGGAGCTATTTCACGGTATGATTGTGCGATCTTTCGATTGCTTGGCAAAAGACGTTAAAAACGCAAAAATTACTTCTGCTACAGATATAACAAGCACAATTCTACCTTAAACATATATTAACATTACACTATTTAAATCACGATTCCCCCCATAATTTTTCAGTTTGCTCTGACGAAGGGCTAATGCTCGAAACGTCAGTTTTCAACCAATCCCAAAGGCGAAAAGCATACCATATCAACTTTTGTTGATCAACGAAACATTGTTCCTATTCTAGTTGTCTTTGAATTATTAAATTACTGTCCGCGGACAGGGACGTTAAGCCGTTGGTCTAGTCTTTCGTCATTCTAGCAGGGGACTTAAAAGAACCCACACACTCATTGATAAGAGTAGGGTTGCTACCCGGTGTTGTGGTCTGTCCTGTCCAGTCCTGGTCGCAGGGGGAATTTATCTCGGAAATATTATAAACTGTGCGGCAGCAATTTGCGCCAGTAAAATTCAGTCCTGTCTTCAAGTCCCCCAACAACATTGTAAAGCCCCAGCAATTGAACCTCTGGCTGCTATTGGGGTTTAAGTCGACCACCACACTTATTTACTACTTACTTATGAACTCTGTGTTAAAGAATAGCGCAACAAACGCTACTTAGTTACACTTCCAGCATTAAAATCAAAGCCCAGGGCTAAATCGTGATTGGTTTCTTGAGCGACAGCAACTTGACTGCTGTAGGCCATTTTAGATCAATAGTTGAAACAAGGTATTTTGTGAGTGGTGCATGCGATCTGATTGGTTTCACTACTCGAAATCTAATGTCACTATACCGACAGATTGGTAAAACGACAAATTTATCAACAAAGACGTGTCAAAGTTTTGAATATCTTCGAGTTTGCTTTACCATTGCCCTAAACTTTTTTTTAAAAAAACCACAATTTGATTAGCGTAGAAATAGATGGGAATTTGAGGAGAACGTTTGTTCCTCGGCAGTCTAAAGGATCTTTCCTAAAGTTAGAAAGCCCTATTTCTGAAAACTGCTTTCGTCAAGTTCTTCTGACATTTTATATACTGATTCATCTTTGGCCATGAAGGAACGATGTCAACCAAATTTGTAACTTCTTAACTTACCGTACATGTAGATGTCCTTAATAGCAACGTCTAGAAAAGTGAGGTCACTATTAAGCTCTATGCTCTATATTAGCTCCAAGGCTTGAGTTGAAAGCATTCAAGTATGATCGTGGCATCTTACTCAGGGAAAGAAATAATGGATCGGCCTTACTTTGAAATTCAGTGCCGTTTTTGGTGAATATTGGGATCTAATTAACAGCTCATAAAAGCGCTGTCTCATCGAATAACTGTTAACCATATTCCTCTTAAAAAGTTTTCTTACAAAAGTTACTTAATTTAAAAGCACCGACATGGGTGTATGTGTTTTGTGGCCTGGCAATGCTAAGCATAGTGACTCTACTCAATTTTTTAGAAAGACAATGTTTGAAGTTTTATAACTGTTCTTGAAATCTGGAGAACTGTTTAAACATCTTACAAGATTGTGAAATCTTACATGTAGATTTCGGCATCTTTCCAAAATTTTCTGAATTTCAAACACATTTTGAATCTCCAAATACTTTGTAAAAACTTCCGAAGATTCCAAATGTGCTTGCAGGTCATATGATAAAGTACTTCTCAAGGTTATAAAACATATTAAGGGTGAGGCAGGTTTTTTTGCGAAGTTTTAGTTCTTGTTACTAATTATTTTTACACTATTAATTTTATATCATAATTAGAATCATTTTGTCTGTCTAGGACACGATTCTGGGCGAAACATGGCAGCTGCTGCAAGCCTGAAACATTTTATCATTTGCGACAACAAACAATCTGTGTATACGTGCTGCCAACACACACAACAGCTGTCTGTTGCATCGCCATTCCTCCCTCCCTACTGGGGTAAGTAGAATCTACTCTACACCCTTTAAACATACCCTACTGGGGTAAGTCGAATCTGTTCTACACTCTTTTAACCTACCCTACTGAGGTAAGTAGAATCTGCTGTACTCCTACTGGGGTAATAAAATCTGCTCCATACCCTTTAAACTCACCCTACTGGGATAAGTAGAATCTGCTCTATGCCAATTTAACCCGAATATTTCCATATTTATATTATCATCATCATTATCATCATCATCATCATCATCATCATCATTATCATCATCATCATCATTATCATCATCATCATCATTACCATTATCATTATCATCATCGTTATCATTATCATTATCATTATCATTATCACTATCATCATTATCATCATCATCATCATCATTATCAAATGTTATCATTATCATTAGTAGGAGTAGTACAATTATTGCTTGTGCATACGCTCATCTATAATGTTCCAGTTCATATTGTTGATCCGTTTATTTGTAGGCTTTCAGTGAGAGTATCTCAGTTTCTCTGTCCAATACTTGCAGGACAGTCTGAGTATGTGAGCGAGATTTACACGTTCAAGTGTTTCTCGTCGTGCTACAACAAGAAGAGCCCTCTACAGGTCGTGTTTTCTTTGGAAGTCGAGTGAGTTACCGCGATTACTGAATTTCCTTTAGTTTGCCATTGTACTGTTAAAGGGAACTACGGCTCTCAGTAACATATCATTTAAAATAAAGCTTTGAAGGTCTTGTTTACGAAATTTGTCATAGTTTTCGGCTATCTGTGTTCAGTTTTACGAACCAGCCCTTAAGGTGAAGTAATACGAGCAGCAATTTTGCCCAACTTGTCGCGCAACATTGTTGCATTGCAGGTTGGAACTCGTTGTTGAGCATATTACCACGTACTTGAACAACTTGCCCCGCAACAAAATTCGCTGTTGCAAGGTGGGAAAGAATGTTGCAGCAAGTAGACTCGACTTCTGCTTTTCGCAACAAAATTTTACTTTGTTGCGCGTATTACCACCACCCCAACTTGTCGCGCAACAACGTACGAAGTGAACGCCAGTGATTGGTTCCTTTCGTGTATGCATCAAGCTGACGTCAAGAGACAGAGCGCGCGCGCCCAACTGAGACAACCAAAACAAAGTTATGGCGGAACGACAGGGAAAGCTTGAAGAGCGTAAAAAGTGGATCCTATTGCCTTGGAGAAGAACCTTTCAGATGAAAGGAATTAACAACTGACTTGTGATATAAAAGCATTGCCTTGTTTGTGGGACACTTCGAAGGTGGAGACTGCGAATTTTATTGCGTGACAGATTGTTCAAGTATATGGTAATACGCTCATCAACGCGTTCCAACCTGCGGGTCCACTTCATGACTAATGCTAAGCCCTCAGTGGGATTATATTCGGAGGGACTTGTAATCGGAAGGAGTTTTCCGTCTCAGATTTGACGGGCTTATATTGGGGGAGGGAGGGGGGACTTATATTCGGGAGGGCTTATATTTAGGGAACCAATGTTCGGGAAAGCTTATATTCGGGGGGCTTGTATTCGGGAGGGCTTGTATTTGGGGCCCATGTTCGGAGGGTAGGGGGGTTATATTCGGTGAAACCCCCGTGAAAATCATCCCTGGTGATTGGGGCATTCCTCATTTTAAAAATATCTTGAGGGCGTATATTTGGAGGCTTATTTTCGAAAATTTACGGTATGCTGATTTTTACATACATTGAAAAACAACAACTTGCATTCTCAGTTTCTACTCGCAGTTCACAACTTCACAGTTTGAGTTGTTCCTTTATCAGCGGGCAGGTTGTGGGTCGCCAGGCGGTGGATGTACACATTAGCGCGTCCCCTGGCCGGGACAGGAGGAGACAGGAGCTGGACAAGAAGGGGTTGGGAGATCAGATTGGTTCCCCAGACTCCACCATGCCCTCTACTCCTCCAGCTGGTAAGCCTAGGCTGTTGTAACAGTGAATTACCTTAAAAGACGAAGAAATTGTAGCCTCGGTAAATAGTTCGGATTTTGTTTTTTGTCAGTTGGTAGGGCTAGGTAATCAAGACTAACTGAAAAATATAACGGCCGAATTTGCAAGTGCGGTCATCCCACATGAAGCTCAGATTTTACTTCGCAAGAATCCGAATTTTAACAGATTTTGTCTTCTCGTTACGCAGATGAAAACATCGCTGTGAAACTTTTCAACTTTTTTAAGCTTCGATGCAATGACCGAATTTTGAAAATTTCTACCGTTTAAAAACTGCATACAAAATAGCATGTATATTCTTCGAGTTCGCTAGTTACTTGCCAGTTGACAAATTTAGAGCAAACTTAAATTTTGACCGTGGCCACATTTTTCAAATTTTCTTCGATTCTTACGGACATTGACTTTTAATTACTTCACCACCGGAGCTCCTCTCACTTATTTTCTTCTGCCCTTTTCTTTCTTTTGTTTTTGGCATTTTCGCTTTTTGTCGACCTTTTTGTACTGAGGACCCCGTCGGGCCGTGTAAATGTCTGCTGATACGCGAAAAAAGACATGGAAGAAATGGTCGTGGGTGCCTACGGTGTAGAGCACGGTTGCGAGAATATAGGAAGAAGTCTAAAGTTTACCAATTTAAAAGGTTATAACCCCCCTTAAATCTAAAGATAAGTTTTCATGGTTGAAGTGTTTAGACTTAATTACTGGCAAGACTTTGATTGCTTGAAGGCAGTTGTTGTACATTAATTGCTTTACTTTTAAAGTATTAAAATTGAGGAATTAATTTTCCCAATGTCAATTTACGTTACATGATACAGCCGATTAACAGGTTAAACAAACTTCTCTTTGAAGGTTCCCTTGTTAAGATTTGTCGTGCAAAGTCAATGTGAGAAAAGATATTGCATGCCATTAGACGTGAACTCGAGCCAACTAACTTACACACTGCAAATATTGATTGTGATTGCGAGATTACAAGCTTTGGGGTTTTAAGTTTTATGGGAAACATATTTAGGGTTTCATTCCCAGAGCTTATGGGAATCTGTCGTAACTATTTTTTACATAAAGGGAACTCTCCACCATCTCGGCAGATCATCCACAAAAACACTTTGCATATTTGATAATTCAACCAGTGCACATTGGGACGGCAGCGAGTGAACGAAAAAAAAGAAGTGCAAAACGAAACTTTGGAAAGTTAATCTCGCTTGCGCAGATTGGAGCGAACAAAGTTCGCATTTTTAAAATCAAGAAATCAAACCTTGACAAGAAATATTTTAACTCGAACAGATAAAACTTCTGTGGTGATTTTCTTTTGAAGAAACTGGTTCCACTGAAATGAAAACTTTTGATATGTCTTCAATCGGACTGAGTTGCAGGTTATGTTGCATATTTTAGTTCAACTTGAGTTAACCGTATGCGTGTTTTTGATTTGTTATTCGATGCAATGTATTCGTGATGAAAATGACATGAACGCGCGCATCCGTTTTCTCTTGCTGTAGTTGGTTGTTTCCGATCATGTGGCGAATAAACACATTCTGAACGCACGCGTGACATATTTAACTGGGCCCCGTTATTCGAAAGGTGGTCAACTTTAACCCTGGGTTAGACCAAATTAAAAAAAAAAAAATTCTTCACCAAGGAATATTTTCCAGTCCTTATAAATACTGTTCAGACTTTCCTTGGAAACCCAATTGCTGAACCCAAAATGGTAGCTCAAATCAGTCTGTAAGGTAGTAATCACAAACATGGGTTAAATATTTAACCCTGGGTTGGGCCAAATTTCAAAAAACCAATTTCTTCACCAAGGAATATTTTCCAGTTCTTACAAATACTGTTTAGACTTTCCTTGGAAACCCAATTGCTAAACCCAAAATGGCAGCTCAAATCAGTCTGTAAGGTAGTAATCACAAACATGGGTTAAATATTTAACCTGGGCTTTTGAACAACTGGGCTCTGGTTTTTGCGCGTTATCAAGATTAGTTTCACTATTTTTGTTGAAGATGCTAAAGATACTGAAATCCTGGCGCTTTCTTCGACAGAGACTTCTCGTAAACGCCAGAAGTTGTCACGTTTGAAACCAGGAGGCGAAGATAGTGTCTACACGTTAAGGGTGGGTGAAAAAAAACATCTGCACTTCGGTCAGCCAAAAGACAGAAGTAAATTTGAATTATACAGAAGAAAACAAATATATTCTTAAAATGAATACTAAAACAGTAACTGAAACAAATTGGAATAAGCTGTATGTAATACTGGACCGCAGCACCGGGATTACTAGCAAAGTTTGGCCGCGCAGCACAAATAAACAGATATAGTTACTTTTAAATGTGTGAAGTTGAAGTGCTGTACAAATATCCCAAGTAATTCCTTCCGAGCGATAGCCCTAGAAAGGAAACGGGCCCACAGAGAGAAAGAGAAAACATCTGTGACCCCGGCGGGACCTCCGGGCTGGTCGTGGGTAATTAAGATTGTAATGTGTGATCAGCTTCAAATCAGCCACGCCAGGTATAAAGGTTGTCGACAGAAAAGTGAGCTCGTACAGTGTTCGATAAATAATTTATTTACAAATGAAGAAGCTTGCGGATCAAGTAAATTCGACTAGTAGAGCGTTCCATGCATTAATAATACCTTCAAAAAACTAATTTTTTAAGATAACGTTCTTGAGTGGCGGGTTGCAATATTAGGCCGGATGAGGTGCGACTGTTGACGTGTTTTGAAGAAACACAGATAGAAGTTCCGAGAGTGCAGAGATGTATTTGTTCGCGCCAGTAGGATAGGGGTTAGGATAGGGATAAGGCCGAGTTTCATTAGACTGTCATTGTAGCTTAAATTATCATTTAAAATGAATTTGGTGACTCTTTCAATAGTTACCGTGTCTTTATGGAGATATGGTGATCAGATCTCGCTTGAGCCATAAAACTTTAAATGTCTCAACAGATTCAAGGGAAACAGCGGTTCAGACAGCTGGAAATAATCAGCAAGGCTCTGGATGCCTTGGACACGCTGGAGTGTGTACCACCAAGTGTGGTTGAGCACTACAAACGCAGGTAAAAGACTTTACTGACCAATGTGCGGGTGCGCCTGCGCATGTGTGATTGTGTGTGTCCTCGTATACAGCTATTAGAGGGAATTAAAGAGATTTAGCACAGCGTTTACAGCAAACGTCAGATTCCCGTGGACATTTCTTCAAAATAAATAATAAGTATATGAGAATAGTGCAAAATATTCTCATCTTTGTGGCAAACACGGAACTACTTGCCTTCGCTTTGAAAAAGCAAACGGTAAACGGTAAGTGAAGGGAAATCATGGTCACGCGGTCACTTCTGCCGTTTGGTGTTTGCCGTAAACGCGATGCCAAATCTCTCTAATTTCAGAACAGGTTTTCTCGTAAAGGAACGAAAGGCACTATTGGTTATCACTGATAAACAAAGGAAAGCGAGTTTTTGCATTGGTAAACATAATGAAGAAGGGTTCGCACAGTCCTTGAAAGTCATTGAATTTTGTTGAGCAGAATTCAAAGTTTTGAAAATCCTTGAAAACGTAGAAAAGTCCTTGAGAGTCATTGAATTACTTTCCTTATCAATATCGAGTGTGAGCATTCCAATAGAAATACTGTTATTAGTTTTAAACAAGTGTATGATATTGATACATTGAAGTAGATTTTGTTTTTTAGTGTAGATTGATTAACCAAGAGACGATTATAACGTTTATAAAAGCAAATGTGTCCTGTTTTGAAAAAATCTCAATGCTAGCCCAAGAAAACAACGTAACAAAAACCTGTTCGTTTTATGACAACTAGTAATGAATCATAAATTATTAGTGATAAACTACTTTGTTCCTGTAATGTTATGATGATGTACACTGGT
>JANSTQ010001574.1:0-13451 GCA_026167885.1 Bergia puertoricense | reverse complement strand
TGATGTATTGTAGATGTACCAGACAGTGTGTCAGTTATAAATAATAGTACAGTGAACACAAGTGATGTGATGTATTGTAGATGTACTAGACAGTGTGCCTGTTATAAATAACAGTACAGTGAACACAAGTGATGAGATGTATTGCAGATGTAGCAGACAGTGTGTCAGTTCTAAATAATAGTACTGTGAACACAAGTGACGAGATGTATTGTAAATGTACCAGACAGTGTGTCAGTTCTGAATAATAGTACAGTGAACACAAGTGATGAGATGTATTGCAGATGTAGCAGACAGTATGTCAGTTGTAAAGAATAATAACAGAAGTGATGTGAGAACTGTACTCAAAAGTTTGAAGTACATGTAGTTTTTAACCTAGTGGCAGAGTTTCAGACACAACTTTAAGACTTGGTTGAACATTTTTCAGATGGCAACAAGTTGTCAGGTCTGTCTCACTCAAAAATAGTTTATTTCCTTCCAAATGCTCAGATATAAAATAGATGAAATACAAAGTCATTGTAACACAATTTTTTTTTTCCAAGTAAAGAAAAAAAATTGTTCCAAAAGATGCTTTTTAATTTTCTTGAACAAGAGGAAGTAGCAGGCAGTTGAAATTTTAATTTGAACTTGGTGTGTGTTGAGTTTTGAGTTCTGATAATGGTTTTCACATCTTCTGATAATGGTTTTCACATCTCTTCCATTAGCTGTAAGTAATTATTTATTAATTTTATTGACTGGCCAGGAGGCTGGACAGGAAAATATTTGGCTGGGAGAGTGTAGTGAGGTCCGTACTCCATTGATGAGTGCGAAAATTAATAGTTGCCAGTTTCGTCGATCTTCCTCAGTAAATAGATCTTTTCATGACATTTATGAGCGGAAAAACTGCTATTTGTTTTTAACTAAACAAAATAATAAATTTTCGAAAGGCAAAATAAATGAAAAAAAATTAGTTTATCAATGTCAATGTGACTTGAAAGAAAGTAAACTTTAACATTAGGTTCTCTTTACACAAGTCATAGTTATAAATATTTTGAAACAAACTTTTATAATGAAAAAAAAATTCTGAAAATTTTCAGAATGTTTTTGAATGTGATTAGAAAGCTTTGAAAAGTTTCCATGGGCTCAAAAAATGTTTGAAATGACAAGGAAGATTTAAGTAGAAAAGCAGCAGGTTAGGTTAGGGTTACTAATGTATGACAAATTATGTTTCTTCACAGTTCACATTTGACAAGGATGGAAAAGTGATTGACAATGCTATTCCTTTGATTGCTGACCAAGCCAGTTGTAAGTTCATTCAATGTAACATTAAGTGTTGCAATATTGCCTTCTGTTGTTTGTTGTCAGATCCAACCAGAAGCAATTTTTCAATATGTACATAGGTGTTCAATTGTGTGTGCATGTGTGTATGTGTGTATGTATGTGTGTGTGTTTGTGTGTTTGTGTATGTGTGTGTGTTTGGCTGCAATGACTAATACCACTTAAGAAGAATCTGACAGAGACAACATACACATACTGTAGGCAGCTGGCAACATTTTGACAACAATGGAAACTGATAGCAGTTACACTGTAAGTGCACACTAGTTGAACAGTTGTGGCAGTTGACAGTGCTGGGACAGTGATTATGGTGTTGGTGTTATTGTTGACGTATTTCTATCACTGTCATTCTGGCCAGCTACACATAAGTGAAATGTATTTATGATGAAAAAAACATTAAATAGTGTCCAGGTTTGAAATTGTGGTTATACTATAAGTTGATTCTTCTTTTTACTCCAAACTATTATGTTCTGATCTCAGTTGTTGAACAAACTGTTGGTATCTCTCAAGCTGACATTGAGAATTCACACAAAGGTAAGATGAGACAGTTGTTGTGGCCATGAAAAAGTATTGTGATACATAAAATAACACAATGCAACACAATGTAATACAATATTGCCAAGAACTGGCATGATTATAATCCCTCTTTTCCATGTTAATATTTATAACAAAAACGTTAAATAGCCTGCCAGTAAAAGTGTGAATTATTTTGTATTGCCTGGTGCAATAAAAAAAAATTTTGCCATTGGTACACACAGTCATTAGATTTGAAAATGGAAATGATATTGTGGTTGGGCTGGCACTCAGCTAACATCAGCTGCTTTAATAATTTATGAGAAAGCATCCAAACTTTCTGCATCCCTTCAAGTGTCACACAAGATTGAGTTTCTGTAAGTTTAGAACTGTTTTAAATAATTATTGGAAGCTGCTCTCAGTAAGCCAAGATTCTATTTCAGAGACCTTAAACAGTATACTCAGCATACATCAGACATTTAGTGTACATGTAAGTACACCTCTAAATCTATATAGGCTTCCCCCACAAATGCATTTGAGTGTGGGTGCCATGGTGGGCCCCCTCTCCTCTCCTCCCTTCTTCTCATCAGATAGTTGTAAGTCACTACAGCCTCTATACTTTTGAGCAACTGAGCATAAAAGGTTAAATGATGCATCTTACATGTACCTTTGACATGTTACAGAGAACGGATCAAGTCCCAATGGCGAACTAACTACAGAGACAATAACCAACGGCTATCTGGAGACATCGCTGAATGGCTATACATTGGGGACCAGTAAATATCTAGAGACCAGCTTAGATGATCTTGCACACGAGATCGAGCTGTATGAGGCAGGGGAGCAGCAATTAGAGGTATCCATACCCTACCAACCGACATGTGCCCTTGTGATTTCCCTGGCCAGGGAGGAGGGAATTGAGGTTATTATATTTGGCAAGGGGCTTAGCTTTGTCTTGTCAGGGGATCACATGGTCATGGGTTTGTGGACCCCAGCCAAGTAGGGTCACAATCTCATATGGTCATGGGGCCTTCACACAGTAGGGTCATAATCTCATGTGGTCATGGGGCCTTCACACAGCAGGGTCATAACCTCATTTGGTCATGGGGCCTTCACACAGCAGGGTCATAACCTCATGGTCATGGGGCCTTGGTACTGGGGGGTCATAATCTAGTATGGTTGTTGGACTATAATAGACTTGAGTTGCTTATCTTACTTCGTAGCACAATGAGAAGCCATGTTATTTTATGCAGTGAGCATAACTGATTAATGAACACAAAGTCTGATAACTGAAGTTAAAGGTGGCTCCAGATAGCTTTTTGGCATGTGAAGACTGGGTTCTAAAATTAAATTGATTATGCAAGCATGGCTTATGTTGTAATATGTTTTGAAAAAATGCACATGCGTAAGTGGCAACCGTGTACGCTGGGAGGTTTTTGATCATTTCTATTTTAATCACAAATATCTGCAAAGCTGGTCAGTGCATTTTCTCTATTTTTGGGAGATTTGTCTGAACGTAACTGAAAAAAATGTTTCTCAACTTTTAAGAAAAATCTGACGAAGGAAAATTTGAATAAGGGAAAAAGTAAGAAAATAGCAATTTATTGAAATCTTCTTGGCAGAATTTTCTTTAACATTGTAATTTAAATGCTCTTCAGAATCAAATCACATTTAGAAGTTTCCAAAAAATGTCACTGTCAGTAACAGTGAAAAAATATTTAAAGTTTTTCCTTGAATAAGATGGATAGAAAAACATGCGTAAGCATTACTATGGTAACAATACTATCCATTTACATAAGAAAATAAATGTTTGAAATAATTATGGTTATGGCAAAGACAAAATCTTACTCTAGTAGAACCAGTGCCTGTTTATATCTGTGAACTGTCTTCAACGTTTCAAAGTAACAGAAAACTACTTTGAGCCACCTTAAGTTTGTACCAATCTTAAAAACCCTTACAGACTCATTTAAGGCCATTTATGTGAATATGGTGTTAATTAGTAATAACAATTATAATATAATTTTATAATAATGATAATATTTAAGTACATGATGTTGGTGAAACGTCGAGTTTAAGTTTCACCATGTCGTTTCTGTGGGATAAACTCGTTTTAACAATATTTAAATAATAATAATAGTAGTAGTAATATTAGCAAGTTAGAACATAATCCATTATAATTTAGCATCGAGAGCGAAACTTTATAGAGTACTTTGTAATAATGCCGAGTTTTAACTGAATATTTAGATATAATGGATGGGACATGGTTGTAAGATACTTTTGCCAGTTTTATTGGGATTTTATGTTGAACCAAATGTGAAATGTAGTTTAGTAAAACAACTAACTTTTTTACTTTATTTGTGTTTGCCATTTGGTGCTCAGGTGCCTGAGGAGAAGTCGGGAGAACTGCAAAGTCCCGATTTAGCTGCTGGAATTGTAAATGCTGTAGAGAGAGAAGCTGATGCTGTTGACGCAAACCAGAGTTATGTGGAGACAAATATAGAAGTCAAAACAACAGATCTTGCCGAGAGTGAAAAAACTAAAGTAATTGATGAGCAGGTGTTGGAGAGTGAGCAGGTGTTGGAGAGTGAACAGAAGCTGGAGAGAGAACAGGAGCCAGAAGCACAAGTAGAAGTGGAGGAAGATCGTGAAACTGAGAAAGAACATGAACCAGAGTCAGGAAGCAAATCAAAGAAGAAATTCGGTTTGGGGAAGTTTAAGCGCCGTAAAGCAGAAAAGGTTGAAGAAACACAAGATGTAAAAGAAACAGAACAGGCAGAAAAACCCGAAGTGGCCAGGACAGACCCTGAATCAGAATCAACACCGGATCACAAACCTGTGAAGAAATCTTTTAGCTCAAGATTTAAGCGTGGCCAAAAAAGCACAAACAAAGCAGAAACTGTTGAAGAAGAAACAAAGTCAAAACAAGATAGTGAAACAATAAAAACTGAACCTGAATTAGAAGCCAAACCTGCCAAGAAGTCATTTAGTTTTAGATCAAGACGAAATAAGAAAGCCAGCTCAAGCACCCCAGACATAAAGGAAAGCGAAGAGGTTGTACACACAGAGGCAACCGAACAAGTTGCAGACACTAAGGAAGCTGAACAAGCTACAGACACCAAGGAAACCGAACAGGCTGCAGTCATTAAAGAGGAGAGTGGCGACATGAAGGAGGAAGAACCTGCAGAAGACAGACCAGTGGAAGTAGTGAATGAGGATGTAAAGCCATTGGAAAGTGTTCCTGAACAGACTGTGCCTGAGGTGGAGTGTATCAAAACTTGCGATCCTCCAACAGAAGAACCTGCTGTTGGGGGTAAAGAAGAGTCCAAAGAGAGCTCAAACTCACTGGTAGAGCAGGAACAGACGACAAAGAAGAGGGCATTCAGTTTAAAAATACCTCGGCGCCGCCGTGGTCGTGATCGGCCAGTAAGTATGGTGGGATCAGAGGGTGATCATCAGACTGAGCCTGACAAACCCTTGGCGCGGGAGAACCCAGCAAGGCATTCTTATCATGGTGGAGACCTGCCCAGCTTGCGTGAGTACCGCCAGCTTAAACTATGTTCTTTTGCCGTCAGTACCCCAGAAGCTGGAATGAATCCCTTGGGTCCTTTTTGATGCAGATCTTCCAGGGGGGCCATGTTATTCTTTTGTTGGTCCAAAGGTTTCTGATACTGACCTGTGCGGGTTATAAAGTCTGTCTTAGGTAATCTGGATGGGGCCTTGTTATTCCTGTGTTGGTCTAAAAGTTTGTATTATTGGCCTGTAAGGGTTTTACATTTTTAGTTCATCTGGGGGAGAGAGGGGGTCTTATTTTTCCTGTATTGCTCTAAGGATTTCTGATACGGACCTATCAGTTTTTAAAAAGCGACTCTAAATACCGGTAGGTTGCAACTTTGTCACGTATCCAGGAGATATCGTATTGACACTGAGTATATCGATCTCTTATCAGTGGTAACACTCAATTGGAACTGTTATTTCAAATTATAATAAACTGTTTATAATGTCTTGCCGTCCCTAGTCGTAATTAATAACTACTAATGGCTGCCTAGAAAAGCTTTGTCCTTGTTCTGCTGCAGGAAAAAGTGGTAGTGAGACGTCACTGCTCAGCTACTCACCCAACCCCAACTCATCTCTTATTATTGCCATGGCGAATAAAGGACAAATGGAGTAAGTATCTCAGGATTGCTTCTTAATAGCAAGGATTTAGCTTGTTTGTCTACACACCAAATCAGCAAATATTGTTTTCACACGTTCTGACTACGGTATCTGCTGAAAATAAAAGAATCTGAAAAGTCCTTTGCAAATGAATAGAACGTATTTATGTATATGGATTATCTTATTAAAGCTAATGCTGTTCACACCCATCTCGAAACCAGAGTCCTCATGGTCTTTTGTCCAAGCCAGTGTTGTGATATATTTTCTTTTCAGGGATTCAGGTCTCGGGTCACCTCTAGAAAACACGTACCCCTCTCATTGGGGTGGGAAAATGTAATATTTTCCTTTCAGGGATTCAGGTCTCGGGTCACCTCTACAAAACACATACCCCTCTCCACTGGGATGGGAAAATATGATGTTTTCTTTTTGGGGATTCAGGTCTCGGGTCACCTCTACAAAACATGTACCTTGGGTGGAGAATTTTACATGTTTTATCAGGGGATTTAAGTCTCAACTCACGTCTGCAAAATGTCAAACTTATGGTTAATTTTTTTTCGTAGTGATAATATTGTCTAATATTATGATTTGCCGATTTGATTTTCTCCAGGTATTATCACATTCCAGATTCAATGCGTAAGAGGAAAGCTTACGACCAACGAGGAACGAAAATTCATGTCTACAATGACCACCAGTTCATTGCCACACACTTCACTGAAACGTAATTAAAGTTATTGTAATAATCATAGTAATAGCTCATTAAAAGATTGCTTCAAATGCCTTTGATATAATACCGAAAAGTAATAATGTTTGGATTAGCAAGTTTATAGAATACAACTTTGTGCAAAGAGGCTATGTCAAGTTGAAAAACTATCATAGTTATGAGCATGATGGTTTAATAAAATTACCATTCAATATTTATTGAGTTTGTTTTTAAACAAAGCAGGTGAGGCAGATTTGAGTGAGTTTTTACTAAGAGAATTGAATAATTTTTCACAAACTCTATATATACGGTTGGTGTATAATAGAAAAGGGTGAAATCTGTGTTTTTCGGTAGTCTGTAGCAATAATTGTTGTTAGTTTTCCTGTTAAGACTAGACCAATTTAATTTCCTGTTTTACAAACCCGCCGAACTCAGATTTTCGAAAATCACAAAAAAAAAAAGAAAATCCAAAATCCATCAGAAATTGAAAATAGAGAAAGGTTAGAGCATTTCCACGTTTGTTATTCCTCTTTTTATCACTTTTTTTGTACTTGCGCATATTCCGAGCTTAAAATCATAGCTTTATATACGATCGAAAATGTTTGACAAGCGGCACAGGAGATATCCAACTTTGGGTGCATGTGACGAGGAGAATCGTCAATGGAAGTGTATATGCGTGGGGTTTATAATGTATGGTATATTCTTAGACTTTTATTTGTATTTTTTTCTCCCTCTGATCTTAGGTTTTTGGCCTAAATGTTCATAAAACAGGAAATTAAATTGGTCTGGCCTAATTGTTAGATAAATCACTGTACTTTTTGCTGTTGCAGCCCAAACTGCGTTGTGTGTGATGACCCAATCAGTGGCATGCTTGGCAAACAAGGATACGAGTGTAGAGGTAAATAACTGCCTGCTCGGTACACCCAACGTTTGAACTCCGTGTTAGCAATCGTAGACTTTTTCACTTAGTTTGAATTTTGTAATTTTGTAATTTGAAAGTTTCTTAAATTTGAATATTATTTCAAGACATTTTGTGAAGTCATACGTTTGATCAGAGTATCGTTGATTAAAACTTTTCGTTGTCAAAGCCAAATTTCCTACCTTGTATTTTGTTTTGTATATTTGAGGGTGTAACTATTACGGAAATAATTTAAAATTTCGTATTTTGTTTACACAATAAGAATTCTGAAAATAAATGACGAAGTGCTTGTAAAACGTGCAAACAACAATCTTCCCTTAAATGGGCCAGACTGAGTCACGACAATTGGCATGCCTGTAATGTGAGACAGATTTCTGCAATAAAAATATAAATATCTGAAGAATACTGCAACCGAAGGCTGGAGTAGTCACTTACAGTCAGATTCCTCGTAAGTCTGACCCACGAATAAATCAGTGTGTCAAATGGCCCTTTGAAATATTGGATCTTCGAACCCCACCCAAGCTCTGCTGAGTTACAGGACTTGACATTAAAGACTATTTTACTGTTTGTTTGCATTATTCTTTCTAAGATCTCCAAAGAAATCCGTCTAGCATTACAAACTTAGCATAACTGTGACTGCTGTCACTGGACTGTTATTGGTTATGGTGTTAAACTCAATGTTAGCACAAAGTTAACCAAGTGAAATGGTTGCAAAATTTGGCCAGCTACTTTGCTATGTATTTTTGTTCTGCATCTCCCTCAATCGAGCACAAAACATGAAACATTGAAATGCACATGAACAACTAACCAGTAGAAATATTTGGGCTCACAATTAAAACAAGACTTGTGCAGTCACGATTTGTTCAACATAAAACAAAACAGATTTGTACACTCCTTTTGAAGTTTCTTGAGCTTCTTAACCAGTTAGTTTTATCAACTGTGGTTGGCATGATTTTTTATTTTCCATACTCTGTCATGCAAGACTGAAATGTTTGTTTTGTCTGTATCTGTCCATAGACTGTGGTATGAGCACACACAAGAAATGCCATTACCAGACCTCTGTCATGTGTCCCAGCAGCACAGTCAAACAACTAAAAATGTAAGTGGGTGGGTGTGAAGCCATCTGTATGTCTTGATTATTGAAACTTGATAATTGCATGACAATCAGATGTTCATTAATTGCGATGTTGTTGTGTAAGCATTTGTTCGTAAATTTTGATTTGTTTTAATTTTTAGTTAGATTCAGCTAAAATCATTGCACCCTTCAGTGTGACTGTTTGTAAAACAAGTCAATCAAGACCAAAGTAAATATCTAAAGCTAATAATCTGTGCTGTGGAATGACATCTAAACATTATAAATAATGATTGAAACAGTTAAGATGATAAAAAAATAAACTTACTTTTTCTAGTTAACATTTTCCTAAATTATTGATGTAAATACCTGCTGAAGCATGGTTGTAGAGTATTCCCATTGGAAGACAGGATTTCTGAAACGATTATAGTTTTTATTTTGACTCAACGTGCATAAATTAAACTTGAAACTGCAAACAAAACATAGATAGAAAACTGCACAATTACTTGAGCTTGATTTGCTTGACTCAACAATAGAGAAGTGCCTTGTGTATAAAGGGGTTCTTTCATGGCTCAGTCACTTGATTTTCTCCTTTTCAGAAGTTTTATTTTAACATTGTTTATTGAAATAATTTTAAAAGAAAATATCCAAATCCAACACTGGTTGTGATAAGATATCGCATTTATCGGTGTCGAGATTAAGAGGTGCCATTCCAAACCTATGCTAATGGTTGCATTTACAGACCAGGAGATCAGAACTTAGATACATTCGCAACTGAAATGCATAAAGTTATATTCACTTATCATTTAGATTTCTGGGAATTAATGTACTCCGGGACTTCAACATTGATTATCATACCGCAGAAAAGAATCCTGAGGGACGCAAACTTCGAGAATTTGCATCTAAATATCGCTGGACCAAAGTCACTTGACTCGACTAGTTTCTACTATTTTCAAGTGGCTTGTGCTCCTTCCATCTTATAAACTTTGCTATATTCTTTTTTGTCAACAGTGTGACAAGAGAGCAATAAATTATTATTGTTGTTGTTGTTGTTGTTGTCTAACCAAATAGTTTCTAAGCCCACGCGTGTCACTGAGAATTCAAAGGCCACAATCGACCTTATTTGTGTAAATAACAATAATCATATTGTTCAGTCTGAACTTATTCTTTCAAGTCCCAGTGACCACAACTGGATCCTTTGCATTTACAAAGCAGGTGTACCTAAAGTGCCAGCAAAAGTGATCGAAAGTTGGTATTTTAAAAACTGTGACAAAGAGGCTTTTGTACAGGACCTGTCAGCTGTACCTTGGAGTGCTATTGAAGGAGTTGATTCAGTAAATGATGCTGTTTTCCTTTGGGAGGAGCTGTTTTAAAAAGAAGTTGCAGACAAACATGCGCTAATCAAAACCAAATGGGTGAAAGGAATGAAAAGTCACTGGGTTACTGAAAAACTGCTCGAAATCAGGTGAGATCGTGATTATCATCATGGAGAAGCAGTTTCCAGAAATAGTACGTATCACTGAGGTATGTATTAGAAACTACGGAACCTTGCTCCTTGGGAAGAACGAAAATTATAGTCGGAATATTATCACAGCATTATTGAGGAGGCAAAAAACGACAGCTCAATAATGTGTAAATCTCTCGGAGAGATTCCCCCATCTAAAAATAATGAGAAAATAACAGCAATTAACTCTGATAGTGATCAGTGCTCGGGTTCTTAACGTATCGCTGAAATTCTCAACAAGCACTTCACTTCAGTTGGCAAGCGCTTAGCTAAAGCGTTCTGTGGAGCTAGAAGTTGTTCGTCGTCATACCAGCCTTCCAATATTCAGTTTAATCTTCAACTTGTGTCCTTGGATTCTGTTGAAAAGCAACTAGCTCAACTGGAGAGGAATAATGCGACAAGCCTGGATAACGTAATTGCACATATGCTTCGTGACTCATCAGCTGTTATTGCACCATTCTTGATGTACCTACTTAACCTCTCCTTCAAGAACTTCAACATGGAAATGTGCCAAAGTAAATGCCCCAAAGTAAATGCCCTTTTCAAGCAAGGTGATAGCACTAATAAAGACAACTATCGGTCAATCTCCATCCTCCCTACTGTTAGGAAGGTGATTGGAAGAGCTGTTCATTTGTAACTCTATGACTTTCTCGATACCAACAAGCTACTGACTGTTAAACAGTTTGGCTTTAGGCCTGGAAGGTCGGCTGAATTACCTTTAGCACGTTTTAGTGACGAAGTACTAGAGAACATGGATAAAGGTCTGGTTACGGGCGCTGTTTATACATGTATAGACCTAAAGAAGGCAATCGACACTGTTGATCACATCATTCTGATAAAGAAGCTAAAGTCCACAGGAATATTTAACTCCAACTTGGCTTGGCTTCACTCCTATCTCTCCTCTCGCTGTCAAAAAACCATTGTCATTCAAGCTACATCTACTACAGGGGGTTACTGTTGGTGTTTCCCAAGGCTCCATCATAGGCCCGCTGTTTTTTGCTATTTGCACTAATGATCTGCCTGCCTATCTACAAAACACTAAGGTTACATTATTTGCTGATGACACTGCGCTGTACTGCTCCTCTCAGTCCACCCATGATTTTCAGACTTCGTTAAACGAGGCCTGGACAGATTGACTCAGTAGCTTTATGAGCACAATTTAAGCCTGAACATCTCAAAGTCTAAGTTTATGCTGATTGGTGATTCAAAGAAATTAAACTCCCTTAGCAAAGTCACTTTCAAGATTAAGGACAAGGAGCTGGACAAGGTCTCTTCCTATAAGTACTCAGGTGTTACAATAAACGAGACTCTCGCATGGGACGAACATGTAGAGTACATGTGCTCTAAAATCAACAAAAAGCTAAGTTTGTTAAAGCGCACTTTAAGTCATACCTACCCTTAAGTGCTTGGACAACTTTCTTCAATAATTTTATCTTACCCATTTTCGACTATGGAGATCTTGTCTGCCTAAAACAGACCATCTGTAGAATTTACGTCCTGAAAAACTTAAATTGTTATCTGAACAGTGCCTGTTTAGCTTGAAACAGTTTTTTGTTGTCAATAAATACCTGAGCATGTGCAAAGCCATGAAAGAGCCCTTTTAAAAACGGTTGAATCTCTGGAAATTTCTGTGCATGCAATGAACTATGTTCTACCAACCAAACATTCTGTGTGAATGTCGACATTTTGAAAGACACATAATTCCAAACGTATCCAGCATCGGGTTGCACTCAAGTAAGTTCTAATTGTGTTGCTCTTCTCCGACTTATGGACTTTTTAAATCTGAATCTTGAAGAAGTTGGATTGATAATTTTTTATGGATTCATGCTAACGAAGCAAAAAACCCCCTTAAATAGGCCAAAGTAATCATCCTAACTGCTGTGCTCTTAACCTCAGTATTTCTGTTCCTGCCATTTATGGACACAACAAATAATTTGTAAGGTAAGCAGTGGTAAATGATAAACACGTTAACATTGAATAATTCCCATATAACAAGCTTCTTGTTTATACAGAAATATCTGGTCCCACTGTTGAAATAATCTAGAAACTATTTTTTGTTTAAGTCCCAGATCTGATGTTCGACATCCCTTTCCCATTGTTTATGTTTTGGTTCCATCAAGTCAATTGGAAAACTAAAAGTAGTAATTAATCCAAAGTCAAAGGTGGTTTATAATATTCAGTATTGTTGTCAAAGGTGGTTTATAATAATCAGTATTGTTGTCAAAGGTGGTTTATAATAATCAGTATTGTCGCCAACTTGCAATGGAACTCGATTTTAGATGACAATTTTTATCTTCCAGAAATATTCAACTGCGCAAAACTAAAGATGCGTGCAAAGGGTGCCAGACCCCAGATCTGGGCATTTAAACTGTCTGAACTTTTGTACTTAATCACTTCCTCAGAAACCCAAAGGCAGTCCATTGGGAGAGAATAAGTACAAAGGGTTTCACCCTAAACTTTCCTTCGCCAGACTGACCACCCTTGGGTTTCTGAAAATAATTTAAACATTTCGAGGAACTGATGCTTTATCATCCTTTTCATGTAAACCAGCATTAAAACTGTCTAAAAAACGAACTTAGTCACTAAAGGAAAGTGATAAACGATTAACTAGAATATGAGCTAACTGATCACAACTAAGCTGGCTCCTTACTATTGCAAGCTCACTTTTGTCTTTTCTTCCGGAAATGATTTTTTTGTTTGCCGTCTACTTCTTGTGTCAGTCTGATTCTGTGATCCCTGTGGCTGTTAGCTGTGTGTCTCCTCAAATGTGTCATATCTTGTGCCATTCTCTCCACTTTTCTTTCACAGTCTTTTTCTTGTCTACTGCTTGTGTGTTATGTTGTGTTATGTTACATTGTCTATTTTCTCTACATATGTCTGTCTTTCTGTCTGTCGTTCTCTCTGTGTGTCTGTAATGTTTTTGTGTTGTTAGCTCATTAGTGGTCGTTTGACCCGTACTGTCCTTGTGTCATCCATTTTATGACTTTTTTATCTGTCCATCTGTATTTCTATTTATAGATCTTACTGTCTACCTGTCATCATTGTCGGCCAGTAATATTTGGATTTTTTTTGTCAGACAGCTTATCACAAAGATTCCTTAATATCTGTTCTCTGTTATTGTGTCTGTATAGGTGTTCCCCTTCCTCTACAGCCTGTCTGTTATTGTGTCAGTCAGTGTTCCTCTTCCTCTACAGCCTGTCTGTTACTGTGTCTGTCAGTGTTCCTCTTCCTCTACAGCCTGTCTATTATTGTGTATGTCAGTGTTCCCCTTCCTCTACAGCCT
>JANSTQ010001241.1:0-16998 GCA_026167885.1 Bergia puertoricense | reverse complement strand
TAACGGAATTGATCATCTACTCTAAACCATGAAGTGCAAAAATCCTCCAACATATTTGTAGGAATGTGTGGAGACAAGCAATGAGAGTTTACCAACACATCATTTGGTTCTTTTAGGAGTGGAAGGGTTAAAATCCCAAGTGTTGGGTAAAATGTATATTAAAGGAAACACGGGGAGAGGGAAAGAAGCAGTAAATTAACTGTTATAGTTAACTTTCATTACGGGGTTGTTGTCATGATTATTCCGTACAAAACTGTTGGTGTCTCACCCAGAATTTATTCAAAGTATATTGATCAAGACTTCTAAAAACAGATGTATCGAGTATCAAAGCACTTTGGGGCTACACTTTGTAACTAATAATTGATTTACATGTCAACATGGAATTCGCCTCAGTACTCATATCAGTCGTCCTCAAAATTAAGTCGTCCATATCTATAGTTGACGTGTTTTGCTGAGGAGTGGAAAGATCGCAGCGCAGTCGTACCATGATGCAGCTTCTTTATATGAATCTGTTTTTAAGTCTTGGCTTATCATCTTTGGCATTCGACTTCAGTGTTTTGGCGTTGGCTTTGCTGCCTAACAGGTGTGACTTTCCTGCTCAGCAACAGATCGGAGAATTAACATAACTAGTTTTTTACTCTTCTGTGTATTTACATGAACAAATATCACGGTTCAAAGGGCTGCGCTGCTTGTGAAAAGAAAGATTAACCGAGTCTTGATCTTAGAAGTCATCCCGTTACTTGAAGAGTATTGACTCTTGAAACGCCGGTCAACGACAGGTTTTAGTGACTGAAAACTCAAATAAATCTATTCTTGGGTTACAATCACCAAACTTTTGATACGCGGGCTCACTTCCAGTTTTCAGATGGAGGGCAAACATTTCATTTTGACTTCCGTTCAGCAAACAGGCGCACTCGATAACAGCAAAGAACAGCACAAGAAAGCGGTATTTTCGTTCACGATTCGACAACTTTCAAAATTCTCGTTCCTTTGTCTCTGGTTGTATGGTTGGTTAATTGTTTGCCCTCCACGTGCATGATTCTGTGAACGAGCCAAGCAGAAGTGACGTCCCATATAACCCAAGGATAGGGGCTAAATCATTTAGATCCAGAATTTGTACTAATCGAACTTTTGAAGATTTTGGCCATGAACCTGCTTTACCTGTACATCATGCACAAAGTTTAAATGTAAATATATTTTTTTTATTTTACGTACAGCAGTTTGGACTGATCACCATTCGTTACGATGGCAGTAAGTCACTGTTCATAACTTAGCATTAATGACAATAACTGAAATCCTCCTTTGACTTCATTCTTATTTTGTCTACCCAGTCATTGATATGGCAATATAGATTCTCTTTTTTACGGGGTTCGTCGGACGATGGACAGAGAAAAATCGTGCTATTATTCTCAGCTTCTCCAGCCGGACCATTCGATAGACAGGTAAACCATTTGATAAAAAGGTAAACCATTTGATAGACAGGTAAACCATTCGATAGACAGATAAACCATTTAATAAAAATGGCAAACCATTTGATAGATAGGTAAACCATTCGATAGATAGTTAAACCATTTGATAGACAGGTAAACCATTTGATAAAAAGGTAAACCATTCGATAGACAGGTAAAAAGCTACAGGTAGACTGTTTGATAGAAAAGAAAAACTTGCGTTTCCCCTAGCTACAGTCTTAGGTGGCTCGTAATCAGCTGAATTGTATTTATATTGATATCGGTAATCTTGGAGAAAATAGATTGTTACAAGGATGTAGCTTTCTGGAATACTTTTTTTGTGAAATTTGGTTGTTAGCTGTTAGTATGGCAACATCCCCAGTGCTTTTATTAATCACCTTAAAAGGAAAGAAAGTAATTTTTCTTAAAACTCTAACGGTTATTTTTCAGCCTTCGCTCGTTTTTATAAACATAGAATATTACAAAATAATTATATTTTAAAAAACTATGTCAATATAGTTAAAAACCAAGTTTATCGATTGTTTTTTTTTTGAATTTCTGAAATAGTACTACTTAACGTGATAGCAAATCTTACACAAAAATCTAAATTTACCTGCTCGTTTTTACATAAAATGCACTTAAATATTGAAAACAATGTGCACACGAGATCCTCTCGGATTGCAATTGTTTATATATTGAAGAGTTATTCTACTATCGTTTGAAAAACAATTGTTAGTAAAGTTCCAGAATAAGTGAGAAAACTGGTACGAGGTTCCTTAAGGCGCTGTTGCACAAGTGATTATGTCCAGTTAATAATGGACGTGTAACACTCCCTCTGTAACTTGCTCTGCATCTTTTACTTTTCGCAACGTTTTACACAACGTTTGGAAAATTCCTCAAACATTTTTCGATGCTTTAAAGACTAAACAAATTTGATACGATAAAAAAAATGGGTGTAACCCGAAGTCATTTTTGTGTAAAAGTTGAGTGTTAAAACAGGGTGTTTCTGCCGGCCAAAAGGGTAACCATAGCAACGGAATATTCGGTTGGACTACAATGATTGTTTAGTGAAAGAAATGTTATAACATCGTCCAGCAAAAACTGGAAATAATCTGCCAGGATAAATGAGAAAGCTATGGGCAAAGTTTAGAGAAACAGAAAAATGGAAACAGATGCAGCCTCAAGTCTTGTTGTTACTGTAGTTCTCTTGTTCTCTCTTTTGTGCATATTAAATGATAGCTTTCAGTTTACTGAGAACTGTTTCTGAAGCAAACTTTGGTCTCCCCTTAGGAAATGGAGTTTGGCAACATGCAACAAGTACTGACAGTCATGCACGCTTTCTACGCGGCCAAAGTTGCACAAGTGGATCCCCAGTTTGTATTTGAGAACACTTTATGATCCTCGGCGACAGAGAGTTGCTTTGGAATGAACACTATCGTTTTGTGAGATCATTGACGATGGAGAAACCCTGTTTGAAATAACAAAATTGCTCGTAATGGATGGGTCGTCTAGATGGGCAGGGAGGCTTACTTGTTCGTTTATCAACTGATTCATTATTGGGTTCAAAAAATGAAAGAGAAGAGTTCTTTAGCCGCTCCGACGGAGATGATAACATAATTTGTAACGACTGAAACTTCGTTAATGGGTTCACGCATAAAGAAACGAACTTGTGTGAAACCGGCTTAGCTGGCATTTGAACCTCAGAAGTAATCCTGTGTATTACAAGCTGTTGCAAAGATTGACATCCCACCAGTGCCGCATTTTTCGCCCGGGGTAATTTGGGGATTGAATTATTGGAGAACAGTGCAGGTTGAAAACTTAAGATATCTACCACGTTCTCAAGTTCGCACTGAGTGGCGCCGTCTGTAGACTTGGATATTCGGTCTTCAGTGCTGCTGTTTAATATGTCGAAGGTCTGTTTGTTAATAATTGCTGATAATTAATTTATTGATAAAAAAAAAGTTGGACGCAATTTGAATCCAGCAATCAGCATTTTATTTGCGTTTTATTTTTGCGAGTTTCAAAGAAACCGGCAACTGTACTGGACGTAGAGTCCATTTTAATGATTGAGACATTTTACTTAATAATATATGAAGTCGTTGGAGAAGCAGATGATTACCAACGATTTACCGCGAAAGAGGATATAATGGTGAATAATAAGCAAGCTGCAACCAAAGTTCGGCTCTTTAAACAATTTGCCAACAGCTGAACTATTAGGTGAATACAAACGCAGCTCTCTTGAATTACTTTTACTGAAATAAATCTTTCCAAATATGAACAATGTTAACATATATATATGCTATAGAACATAAAATAGCACACATATAAACTATAAACTGGTTTGGTCATAGCCGTATTGGAGCAATATTAACTTCAGTTTTCCGTGAATCAAATCTGTTTCAGCAATCAAGCAAGTAGCTGCAGGTAAATGAAAGCTACAGTTAAAACATTGATTTTGTTGTAATCAGCTGACAAGAATAAAGGGCGGAAGGGAACTATTTGTTAGTCTTGAAAAACTGAAAGTGCTCGACTTTTTGTTATTTAAACTGCCTTTTATAGCTAAGCTCTTCAACCATTACCACAATAGTAAGTTTTTTTAAACTTGTGTAAATTTAACATTAAAAATCTTGAAATCCTTTTTTACTTTTTGAAAAAAAAACGTTAAATATTTCTTTAAGTGAAAACACTCAATTATAATCTTCACGTTAAATGCAGCTGCATAGAGAATTTAAGAAATTGTTACAATAAATAGGGGATCGGTTATCATCAGTTACGAAATTCAGGTCCTATTCAGTGAGTTTTCAGAAATCACATATAGTATAGTTACCGAATAAGCTAAATTTTATTTCGATAATAAACTCATCTTTCGATCTAAATCGTTGCCACCTAGTGTAGACTTCTTTTACTCGACCATTTGTTGCTTTGTTTGCTGAGAGAACCCAGTTACTTGGCGAAAAGTAGCAAGGCTTTTTTGAACTTTTTTTTTCAAATAAATTGTTAAGCGGTACTATAAAACAGATAGTCCAACTAGAGTACGAGTAGTCCCTATTTTGAATTCGTCGAGATCATGAAAGCCGGCGCCCTCCTTTTCTTATATTCTTCTGTTAATTGTCTCGCCCCAGTTTCCGCGCGCCGGCTTTCGCGCTGATCTCGACGAATTCAAGAGGATAAAAGGGACTACTCGGTAGTCTATCCAATAACCTATTCCCAGTGTTTTCACTGAACTAAACTATGCACAGTTTGCCAAACAACAATCATCTTGCATTTAAATTTACATGTGTTTATATGTAAATAATAACAAATATACGAATAATCCGCAATTTTTCCTAATGCAGCAGGTATTACCTGTATGTGGTAAAGTTCTGCGTTTGGTTTGTATTTCTCAGTCCGATATACTTGGTCTATGCTGCTACCTTAAATAATATTAAAATGGATGAAAGAAAAATAAATTCAATTCAAATACCGTGAATGAACCTATTAATTGTACATATGAATAAGGATAATAAAATATTTTATATATGATGTAGTCGTGTTGAATGTTTTTGATGTAACTGGTTTTTTTTTTTTTTTTTTTTAAAAGTATGAACCAAATTATGGTTGATCTCGGAACTCCGGCCTCGGAATTTTCAGCTTCAGATTTTTGTTATCCTCAGACTCTGGTATGGCATTATGTCCTACCCTGTTACCTATCCGATCAGCTCGAGAAAGTTCAAAAACGAGCCCTGCCTATCATTTATCCCAGACAATCATATAGCGAGGCACTGCAGTCAGCTGGTTGCCCAAGATCAGATACCCGGCGTAATGATCTTTGTGTTAAAACTTTGAAAAAAATCAGTAAGGGCAGCCCTCAATCACGGCATCTAACGCAGACCAGGGCTCGCGCGCATGGACATTTTACTAGAAATTCAAACAACAGGAGCCTCTATAAGTGTAGAACTGAGCGTTTTAAGAGAAGCTTCTTTCCCAGAACTATTATCATGTCCAATAGGAAAGTAAGCTTTAATGATCATAGTCTGACAATATTTAATACTTATCATGAATTGTAAATTTATCTATTTCAAATTTTGTAACCCAGTCCGTAGAGTACTCTATTAACCTTGTAATTTTTATCCCCATTTGTAAACACATTTTAATTCATTTTTATAAGAAAATGTGCTATTAAACTACTACTACTATTATTATTATTATTATTAGTTTGCTAGTAACTTTTTAAGTTTTTAAAATCTCTAAGATGTATGACAAACATCACGTGAACTCTTATCCCGTCTTTCCATCACACCAATCAGAACGCTGCTTTAACCGCGTTTTTGGCGATTGTCGATACGATGCGTTATATGAAGTACTTAGGCTTTAGCCTCGTTCCCAGGCAACTGCTCGGTGCGAAATGTTTTGAAAACTTTCTATGTGGCGATCAGAATGATAATGTTTAACCTACGCTAAATGTTCTTTTATACAGCAGATCATAACGAGAAATTCATTTTTACGCAATGTCGAACATTGTGTTTCCAAGACTTGGCCAGCGTGATCAAGGCTGTCAACACGCAACCGAATCCTCACGATACGAATGGTGTGCGGCTCACACATCACAGGGAAAGTTTTTATTTGCAACAGTGGCAATGCGGAACAGTGCCGGGTACTCACCGAGTTTATACCTCTTATGATCATCAGGTATACAACATCAACAAGAACCCGTTAAAGGAGTCGGTGTAATGCTATTTGTGATTCAATGTGATTTGTTATTATATTTAAAGTATTTACATTAAGTTGGCTTATTTTTATTTTACATTGGTGGTACACATAAACTGCTGTGTGTTTATTGAAGTTTAAAGGATACCCAGCTAGATTTATATAAGAACCTGTTTAAGCTACTGTACTTCAGGTACCTTCATATGGGCTTTTACTTTATGTTATTACTATTAGGACATTTAAGTTAGTAAGACTGTTTTATAATCTGACTTCACTGCTTATCATCAGTTGTGAAGCAAGGAAGCGAGTTCATATAATCAGATATGATCACCAAAACCCCACGTGACAAAAATCATGGTAAAACATGAATTACTACACAATTTATAACTTGTGAATTGCAAATTACTTGATGGATGCTATATAACTAATTGAACTGAGTAGAGTGCAGTTTGCATTAGTAATCGAATGGTTTGGAGTGCAATTCGGGATTTATCAGCACGAGTAAATGTTTCAAAGACTAACAAAAAATCGAATGAGCGAAGCGAGTAAAACCTGTGGTCTTTGAAATATTTACGAGTTCTGATAAATCCCGAATTGCACTCCAAACCATTTGATTACTTGTCAATAATATGCATTCAAAACATTTGCCACGTGAAAATCGTGACGCGCGAGACAATCAATCGATCATGTGGTGATGTGCGACGTGCGCATGAACAAACTTTTCATTTGAAACTGTGTTCAAAGAAATGGCCGTTCTTTGAATCCTGTGTTCAATAATTCCACGTGAAAAAACTCTACAACACAGTAAAGAAACTTCAAGCTGATGTACTGATAACTAAAGAAGTGAAAGTACTGATGGTGCCTCAACAAAGATCAGTAGTGTTCAAAGTCCAGCTGCAGGCGGTGTTGCTTTGGCGCTTTCTGCAGAGCCAGCAGCCATGCAGGGCAACGATGTTGAATGAAATTAATGTCACTCTGCAAACTCTCCATCACCATTCACGAATAACGGAAAACGTACATCCACTGTTATTCACATGTCTGTCAAGAGCTGCAAGCACGACAAGGAGGCTGTCATCTCGTCTTGTTTGCGGACAGTTGCGTGTAAAAACTCCTGGAGAACTCGGTTTAGCTCCTCCGCTTGGTAAGTTTCAATCTTTTCGTTGTATCCAGCCTGTTTTGCCCACGTTCTCCAAACTTTGAGCCAGTTTGTTAGTACTGTCACAGTTTATTCGTCGTTTTTTCTTTAAAGTATTGAATAAACTCTACGTTGCACTCGGCAAACCTGGCCGCCATTTTGTTTGTTTACACCAGTGCAAATTTTAAAATCAAACTAAGTTATTTAAATCTATGCCAATCATATTTTGTGTTGTTTGCAGCAATTTAAGTACATGTAAAAAATATTACACGATCCCTTTCTTGCTGTGCCGTGATTGGCTGCTTCATCTTTTTCCGCTCTGTGATTGGTTCAAAACAGTGCAAGACTAAAAACAGCGCAATTAATTCTGCAATCACTGCTGTTGGGAACCAATCAGATTGCAAGAATCACCAATGATTTCAAAATGGACATAACTCTGTAATCACTGCTGTTGGGAACCAATCAGATTTCAGGAAACACCAGTGATTTCAAAATTCATATAATTAAGATGTGTATGAGGTTGTTCTTTAGTTGTTTGATTAACATGGTGAAATGACTGCCAGTATATTTAGTTTATGCATTTTATTGCCATTAAACATGTGAGATTCTGATTACTGAAGCATGCTCAGCTTCTAACAAAGAAAGTAAGCACTTGGTCCAAGTATAGGCTACTGGTCTCCCCCAAAACGTTTTGAAAGTAACGAACCATGCATCAGGATCCCAATTTGTTTTTCTCTTGCAGTATACAAATTTTCTCATAAATTGTTCCGAAGATTTGCTCTGTTTTTACACAAAAGATAACTGTTGGTACAGAACTTCTCGGAAAAAGTTTGTCCGAAAGGTTTCATAAATTCAAAAGTCATCGCTAGTAGAACTCTAGATCGCGCCGTTTGCTTTTCTACTCAGTATGAGGTCTGTACTGAGCGAAACATTCATTGTTACCCTAGGCGTTAGTGAGAGATTTGCAAAACTAACCAAAATGAACGCAAATTACTGACGTAAATTGCATATAAGTGAGTTAAACATCCAGTCGTAGTGTATCTATGAAATGAGTTGAACTTCTACTGGAAATAAATTCTCAGAAAAAATCTGAGTCACTGACGGGAATTTATTTCCAGTAGAAGTTCAACTCATTTCATAGATAAACTGACGTAAACTTGTTTTCCACTGTTTTGGTTACATACACCAGCGAGTGTTTTGTATGCGATAATTTTGCAGTTGGCAAGTAGGGAAATTGTAGTTAGCACAATTAATGGAAGTGGTGGAGTCCGGTGAGCCTTAAAATCCGTTTAAACGGCTCTAATATCGTCTAACACTATTTGTGCAACAACGTTGGACGATGTTCAAAGAAAGAATGAACCAATCAGACTCGTCCAACATCGTCCAACAAGGTATCTTGACGGATCCAAATGTTGGATGTTCGACTAACATGTTGGATGTGTTAAAGGGGCAATTTCACGGTTACTCCATACAAAATAGCTACTTCCAAAAAGTAGTTCCTTACATTTGTACTCAAAGTATACTGATGAAGGCGTTTTAATTTGACAAAAAAATCTGCCTTTTGGCGTTGTATTAGGTTAGTCAATAATTTATCCTACGGGCCAACACTAAGTTAGCTTCAGCAACCATAACTGTAATCCGTTTCAATCGTCCTCGAAGTCAAGCCATCCGTACTATACTTTCGGTGTTTAGGGCAGAATCGTGCTTGAACTATTTGTAGCAGAAATTATTTTTGTATTTTTAACATCTTTTGCCAAGCAATTGAAATATTACGCAATCACATACCGTGAGGCCTTTCTGAAGTTATAGAGTAATATCATTTCCAGAACACGATAACGATTCTGATCGATGTTTTATTACCAGTTGCACGAGGTGGTGTGCTAATATTACAATTCTACTAACTGAATATAAAACTAAGAACTGTATACAAGAATGTGAGTACGGCATAAATACATGAAATGAAATACTTGGTATGGCATTATATTCTATAGACATGCTCTGACGAAAGCTAACGCTCGGAGCGTCAGCTTTACACCAAACCATATGGCTAAAAACACGCCATGACAACCTTTGCTGAACAACAGCACATGTTTAGCTTACTCACCTACGTCGAAAAACTAGTTGTCTAACCAAATAGTTCGCTGTTAAACTCGGCTCGGCGCCATTACGGCACTACCTATGTTCAGACGAGCTGAAAATAGGCCCGGAACTCCCATTATGAGGGAGTTCTTTTAGATATTTAAAAATATTAAAGTATTTCCATGTTAGTTGTGCATATATAAGAGTTATCTTATTGCCGTTTATTTTTGCGATACTTCAGTTTCGCGGTTTTCAGAAAATCGCAAAACTTTGATGCGAAAATGAAATTAGTCAAAAATACACAATCAGATACTCATTTTCTACAAATTTAACACAATCGCGAAAATAAGGTGTAGCGAAATATGGCGTACAATATGGTTAATATGATTTATTGTCGCTTATTAAAGTGTAACACGGTATGTAGATAAAATAGACTCGGTTATATAAATTTCCAGACTATTTCATGAACCGCCAGAAACGGCCTTTCTGTTGTGGACACGAACTTACTGCCAAGCGAAGTCAAAACGTTTGGTGAAAATTACCGCACAGTGTTATCTTGACTGGTCATAGTTAATCGATCATCAACTCGCCCCCTCACTGATTAGAATTTTAAGAAATGACAATGAAATGGTACCTTCTGTGGATGAATCATGGAAGGCGTTAAGGCGATTAAAGTTGGTCTCATTTATATGATCCTGGCCAAAGTGACTTTTAAATGTAACCACGAAAATTTCGTTTTACAAATGTATAGTTTGTGTAGCTGAAAAGTGTTCTCGGCTATTGAAGTTCCTATTCAGTAGGACGTTCTAAAGTCGTAGCTGTTATCACACCTAAAATCATACTAAGGTTTATCAACTACTGTTGTTGTTTTAATAAGAAAATTGACCAAAAACTCCTCCCAATCTCCCGTTTTAAATAAATCATATTTGGCCGCCAACTATCGCACACTTGCACATTGTCCAAATATATTTTTACCTTTTTTCACCATGTCATAAAAAGTAAGGGCTATACCAGCACAGTAAGTTCAAAAGCACTATTAAGACAAAGTGTGAACTTGGGCCTTTTACATGGAATTGTTTACTACCATTTAACAATTTAATTAGATTAAACATAAACTCTGAACCAATCATGTCCCTTTAAACAAATATCACAAAACCTTAACCATAGCTGAACCCTAAACCTTAGGATCTGAACTAAGTAATGCTCTGGCATACTGCATTGCCTGTTCATACTCGCTGACAACTAGGAGTTTTTAATTTTAGATTGAGGTTTTGATAGTGAATTAATACCAGAAAACGTTTTATTAACCTGTAGTAAGCTTGCATATACTACAGAATAAATACAGGAATACGTTCTAAAGCTGTTCAGTTATGATGGCTCCTAACAATTCTTAAGTTAGGTCACTATGTAATTTACAGCTCCCACATTTTGTTATAAATTGTGTCAAGCGATCTGGACGAATCCATCGTCATTATTGTTCCCACCCGTAACACCAGAACATTCTGAACCACTACAATACGACCCCCCTCCCCCACCGGCCTGTGGTGAATGTGTACCACTTCCTCCTCCGGAGTATCCTCCTCCACCACCGGAGGCACCATTATCCTCTGATCCCCCTCCCCCTCCTCCGAAACCTCCTACCGCCCCTGGGGCGGGTCCACCGTTGTAACCACTGTTCATTTTTCCAGCAAGGCCACCAACCCATCCTTGGGCAAGAGATCCACCTTTGCCCCCATGACTACTCCCAGCCCTCGCACAGCCCTGTCCCAACCAACCCGCACCCACCCCTCCATGGTAACTTGCCCCAGCAGTGTTACACTGGCCAGGCTGACCTCCAGTTCCACCAGCACGGCTCTTTGCAACGTTACTGCCTCTACTCGAATTTCCATTCAAACCAGACACTCCATCCACTCCATTATACCCTGCCGCAGCGCCCCCACCCCCACCCGCTGCAATGAGCAGAGTATTATCCGAAGTATACACAAAACTCCCACCCCCACCCCCTGTCCCCGCATTATCTTCTACGGAGAGTCCCAGTTGCGCCGCAGTTAATGTGGTTGATTGACCACCCTTAACCTCAACCGAGTTTCCTCCCCGTTGCCCAACCACGATCTTCAGCTCTGTTCCAGCAGTCAGATGAAATCTCCCCTCCATGGTAGCTCCCTTGCCCCCGTAGTAAGTTCCGGGAAAACTTCCATAGTTGTAAGAATGAGTGCCTCCGCGTGCGCCAGCGACTTTGATGGTGTACCAGCCAGTAGGAAAAACAGTGAACTGCTGGATTGGACCGTTTTGCCCAGTGTTACCTTTGGTGTCATAGTTCAAGGCCAAATCTGAGGGGAAAAGGCGAACCAATAAGCTAGGGAAAGTCCGTTTGATCTTGTACAAGTATACCATGCATCCTATTCAAAGCACATTCAATGAAAACAATGTAAATTTCTTAACAACTGTATCAATTTATACAGTTCTTCTATGAGAGGTTAATATCTAATCGACACGAGAAATATAAAGAGAATGACTGCCAAGCCATTGACCTTTTTCTCTTTTTCTCTTTTTCAATCTAATCACTTCTTTGTTACGTGACGATTTCGTATTAAATAACCTTTGACAAAAACAGACACATATTAAGAAGAAACGAAATAACTTTCCATGTTCAAACCTTGTTCCTCTTTTTTTTTTAGAACTGTGTTTCGTTTATCACACAGTACGATTAAGTTACAGCCTTTCTTTGCTGGGTTCTAAAATCAAGAAGCGTTAAGAGAGCTGTACTCGTTATTTTCCCATCTGTGTTTTAAGCGTGTTACAACTGGTGATCATGAGGAGATTTTGAATATCTCGCCTTGGACTTGGCACCGCAGTCCTTCCCATTTACCCACACAGTTGCACTGGTAAGCACTGCTGTTAGTAACAATACATTTCCCGCCATTTAAACACGGAGAAGACACACACGGATCCAAGTCTAAAATCAAAATAACCGTGCAATGTCTTTAATTAATAATACCGATGATAGTAGGCTATTAAGGTTACCGTACACTTGGTGTTTTCAGTGAATAATGTATATCTCTGTCAGTAAAAATCGGAACCCCCTGAACCTATATATCACAGAAAAGCTTATAAAATTATCTAAATCATGAGTTGGTTTATGTTTGAAAATTTAGAATGACTAACGAATGCTAGCGCTGCTTTTACAGGCTTTTATTCTGCTTTTCTTGAGTTCCAACTGACTGAGCCAACAACTTTGAAATTTGGCATTTTGTGAGATCCAAAAATGTGCCAGGGATTTTATAAATTTTGGTTTGTTGTAATTTTAGGGCTGAAAGTCTAAAATAACAGTATTACGATCTAGACAAGTGGCATTTTCTTGCGATAACTTAAAAAGTTTTCAAATTTTACAACATCCCTGGCACGTTTTTGGAAAAATTTAAAGTAATTGGCTGAAAATTTGTCCAGTTGGAACTCGAGAAACGGAGCATAAAGGACTGAAAAATGGTGTTCCTTTTTTGTTCATATTTTCAAATTATTTTCAAATTTTGAGAACTGATAAGACAGCGCATGATTTAGATAATTTTGTAAGCTCTTCAGTGATATATTAGTTTATTGGGTTCCTATGTGTAACAACAGAGATTTATAGCATTAAATGATGAAAGTCTGAAAACACAGCTCAAAATGTACTGTAACATTAACATTAAAAAGAGAGGTAAATTTGGGACTCGATATAAGGCAAAAGAAAAGGGTGAAATAAAATTATAACAAAGTTATAACACAGGGATAATAAAACATGTATTCGACAATGATTAGAGCTGGCTTCAACTGATGTTTCGGGAGAACATCAGGACCTGACAGTGCTTAGTATTACCACGGGTGTTTGGCTCCGCTGAAATACAGTTTCCCAAATAATGCTTGGTTACCACTGGATTTACCTCATATCCTCACTGTCTTCCTTCAACATGATTACAGTAACACGGTACTTTCTCTTGAGTAACAAAGCAGTGATACAGAGTTCAGAAGCAAATCGAGGTGACTAGAAAAATGGATCTTTATGATAAGTACTGAAGCCTCTATCGAAAAGCCCTTATCTTAATTATTTATCACGTACAAATTGTTTTTAAGTACACCGAATATTAAAGAGGACGTGTTGGCTTACATGTAAAGAATTCAGAAGTAAATCGAGGTGACTCGAAAGGAGGATCTTTATGATAAGTACTGAAGCCTCTATTGAAAAGAACTTATCGTAATTATTTATCACGTACAAATTATTTTTAAGTAAACCGAATATTAAAGAGAACGTGTTGGCTTATATGGAAATAATTTCTCATAAAAGCGGGTTTTAAAAATGTCTTTTCCACACTCACAAATTTGTATAATATCAATCATCCTCAAAGGTTTACTCACATACAGTGAAAGCTACGCTGTTCATGAATAAGTGAAAATGCCATGGATTCAGCTGGGATTTGAAACCTGTGATCTTCAGGTTACTAGACTGCTCTACCAGCTGAACTAGCGAGCTGGCTTGGAGGGGTTTGTGTCGGTTACAAATCTAGTCAAATATTTCTATGATTAACACACAGACAGATGGATAGGGGAGGAGAGGAATCAGTGTTTGGATTGAAAATACCGATCATTGTCAAGGATTTATACACATAGTGTAAAACCTACGCTGTTCAAGAGTCAGTGAAAAATTCACACACCCCTCCCATATTCTTCAACAACCTCAGTTATTCCAAATGCTTCTTTGCACTTCTCAATTTTTGACAAGAATTAAACTCTTTTGGACTTTTTGTCAGTAGCTGTGTCTTTCTGAGCTTTTCACAAGTGCATCTTGTCAAAAACAAAATACACAAACGGCTGCGTGGAATGTCAACATTGACTCGGAAATCAAGTCGCCTGTGATTGCTGAAGAAGATAAATTCGAAAACCCTCGGCTCGCCAGTCACTAACGGAACGACTTGATCCTTAGTCTCTTCGACACTCCCCCCCCCACCCCTTCACAATTCTTCCTGCTGCAGCTTTCTGTTAAATTCCATAGCCATTCGCTTCTGGGAGAAAAGATTCTTCCGCAACGCCAAGCTCCACTTCTATGTAGTCTGAATCCGTCGACTCATAATTGGTTTCCGAGTAGGAATCAGAAGATTCCATTTGCAACTAAATTGCAACGACTATAAACGCTAAGAAGGGAATTATTCGATTTAAAACAACCGAAGTGCTTGAGTTGAGTCAAATGATACAATCGTGGGCTGCAAGAGGCAACTTCATACCCAGGCTTCCCAACCCTTGGCCAAATGTTACACGGGTGATTTTTTTTGTCGCCGTTTTAAGATAGACTTGAATTATTTTTCAGAAATGTCTCAAGAAATACCTCCAGAACAAACAACAATTTTTTTTTCGCTATAGGGCTCATTGCTGTTGTAAGCCGTTGCACTTACTATTTTCCTACCAGTGTTTTAAACGAGTTGCGACAGGTAAGGAGATTTTGAATATTGATCTCACCTTGGCACCGCGATCCTCTCCAGTTTCCCACACAGTTGCACTGGTAAGCACTGCTGTTAGCGGCAATGCATTTCCCGCCATTTAAACACGGAGAAGATACACACGGATCCAAGTCTATAATTAAAATGACCATGTAATGTATTTTTAAAATTTATACCGATGGTAGTAGGCTATTAAGATTAAAAAGGAAAGTAAATTTGGGACTCGATATAGAGCAAAAAAAGCTAAAATAAAGTTATAAAGTTATAACACAGGGATAATAAGCATGTATTCGAGCTGGCTTCAGCTGATGTTTTGGGAGATTGCTTGACTGAAATTGCCCGCTGATATTTTCAGTTTCCCAAATAATGCTCGGTTACCATTGGATTTGCGTCATATTCTCAGTCTTCCTTCAACATGTTTACAGTAACACGGTACCTTCTCTTGATTAACAAAACAGTGCACACGATAAGTCACAAGTGTTCAGAAGTAAATAAGTGGATCTTAAAAACTGGTAATGAAGTCTCTGCAGTTTTAAAAGCCCTTGTCTTAATTATTTATCAACTACAAATCATTTTTCAAGTGCACTGAATAACAGGACGTGTTAGTTTGTATCGAAACAGTTTTTTAAAGTAGTGGGTTTTAAAAATGTATTTTCCGCCCCTATTAAAATAGCATTGAAAAACAATTACGACTTTGTATAGTATTGGTCATCCTAAAAATTTACATACATAGAATGAAAGCTACGCTGTTCAAGAATCCGTGATCAGGTGGGCCTTTGGGTTACTAGACCGCCGCTCTACCAGCTGAACTAGTTGAGCCAACTGGAAGTGGTGGATGGGTTACAAATCTAGTCTATTAACACAGAGATAGATGGATTGGAGAGGAATCAGCTCAGCGTTTCGATTAAAAATATCAATCATGATCAACGATTTACACACATAGTGTAAAACCTACGCATATGATTTCATACCAAACTGCACTCCACTCAGTTCAGTTACCATTATATTATTTTATATAAAATGGAATGTGCATTTATAATAATAAAGTTTGTAGTCAAGCTTACCTTTCACATACCACGATGCAACAATCGTCCAACTGGCAGCGCCCGAAGCTTTAAAATGAATTCCAAGACCTGACGCTGCGTAAAAAAAAAAAATTACTATAAATCTTGCACCAGCGTTTTTAATGAAGACCGGCCGTTTAGTGCCATCTTATTGGATAACGTTGCTTGCTATTTTTTAATCTTTTTGAGCCCTGACTGCCGACTTGTGCTGACCCTGGTTTGTTGGGATAACGTCGTGTTCTTGGCCATATATTTGGTAGTTGCTTACCCCAAAGCGGGAAAATTAAATTGTTGCATGGTGCCATGTATGTCACGATCGGTTTAGAAGGTTGGTTATGTTCTAAATGAAAGTCGTTCTCCAATTTTAGTTTTGTTCTACATCAAATGCTTGCAATCCTTGTTTACCAGCAACACTTATTATTTTGTGCTATCAGCTGGTTTTGGTATGTTTTTGCTTCGTTATGAAGAAAGTTATCCGGTAATCAATCATTCAATGAGTGAATTTTTTGACACTTGCTCTGAGCTAAATGTTTTATTGGGCACATGCAGATAAAGACAATAGCTAATACAAAAGATCATATGCCAGTTTTTAAATCCAAAATAGATAATCACTGAACTTCGTTCTTTGACTACTCACGCGGTGTAAGGCAAGGCTGTATACTAAGTCCACTTTTATTTAATTTATTTCTCAACGAACTTCCAACATCCATAAATTACAATACAAAAGACCCTATCCTTCTACCTAATGGAGAACAGATAAATACTCTACTTTACGCAGACGACCTAGTTTTTATATCGAGAAGCAAAGTTGGATTGCAAAACTGTTTAAATAACCCAGAATCTCACAGAAATACACGAACATCTCAAAACTACCCCACCGTTTAGCGTTTAAAATATTCGACGCAACCATTCTTCCGATTTTAACTTACGGTGGAGAGATATGGGGTATTTATAAAAATGCAAATTTCAAGAACTGGGATAAAAGTCCAATTGAAAAGATTCATTTGAAGTTTTGTAAAATATATCTGGAATTAAATCGTAGAGCCTCAAACATTGCAACGAGAGGTGAGTTGGGGAGACTGCCGATTCAAATCACACTGACAAAGAAAATACTAAAATAC
>JANSTQ010001129.1:0-29027 GCA_026167885.1 Bergia puertoricense | reverse complement strand
CTCCAGTGAGTTTTAAATCAGCCCCCCCCCCCCTCGCTCTCTGGAAGGCCTGAAAATTAATAAGCTCCCTTCCCCCGGGGCTTATTAGAGCTTTTATGGTACATCTGGCAACTTAGTTTTTCTTGTCAGTCGAGAAGAATCAAAGGCATAAATAACTAAAAGGTCCATCTCAAGGATAAATGAAACACAAGTTTTTTTTACCGCATATTTTACAAATCTACTTGTCTTTATTACATTATTTCGCAGTATTTTTACAATTCATTTAAATAATCTTTTACCATTTAGATTTCGATTTTTCTCCCTGAATTGAATCTAATTTTATGATAAAAAAAACCCCACTGGGTTTACAGTTCTGCATCTATGCATGCCTGTGACTACCACTGTATTATAGGGACCGGTCATTATTTATGGCCAGGGTGGGGGCAAAAGAGAAAATGGTGGGTTAACTGAAAAAGATTAGTTGTTTTAGGTGGGGTAACCAAAAAATTCTTTGACACAGGGGTGGGGTAAAAAACGTTAACCATATTTAATCACAACCACTATGTACATGTATATATATAACCGCTGGCATTGGCAGTGGACTTTTTATTCCTGTCGTGTATATACATATAATATTAGTATACATATAATATTATTATTTAATATTATTAAAGCTTCATTGTTATCAGTCAAGGGTGGTACGGTACTACATATGGGCCATTCCATTTAATATGTGCACCCCCCCTATGGAGGGGTTCTTTCATACCCCCCTTAAGATAAGAATTTTTGGTAACCCCCTTGGATGGGATGTATTTATTTATTTATTTATTTATTTGTTACTCCCCTATAGGATACCTTAACCACCACCTTAAGATATTGTACATGCCCTTTGCATATCTCAAAAACACCAAAATGTAGGGTAAATTTTGCATTGTTTTGGAAATTCTGTAAGCCACCACCCAGGAAGAACTATAACTTTAGGTGTAAGATCTTCCCTCCCCAATTGGATATTGGAGGAGGGGGTCTGCATATAAAATAGAATGGCCCATTATTCATGAGCGTTTTTATTACAACCCACATTAGTGTCCAACACAATGAATATGGTCAATGTTAAAAATACTTTTAGCATTGTAGACCTTGGGTAAGCAACCTCAACCATGGCTAAGAATATAAAATGGTCTTTGAAGTTGGCAATAGCCACTCAGTGTGAAAAATATAAAAGAATAGTATACTTTATACACTGTATACATGTTGAGCAAGCCCTGTAAGACCCCTTGGTGAAGGGTGTTTTCTTGAAATGTTGACAAGCATTTTGATGGTTCATATTGAGTAGCTGTCATAAACTTAAAAAAGGCTTTATATATGATATTGTCCTAACATTAGAAATAAAGTTCTACTTAATGGTTGACGTGACTATATTGCAGTGTTGGTTTCAATGTGATTTGTACATGTTGAAGGCATTTTCAGAGAATTACATATTAACTAGAAGTTACTAACACAAGGAAAGTGCTGCCTCATGCAAAATGTAAATCATGCATGGGGAAAACTTATATTTGAAATAAAAGTAACTGTTTAATGCCCAAGAGGCTTATATTTATGACTGATGAGTAAACTGATCTTGCATTGGACAGAGTAAAATAATAGTTTGGTGCATCCACATGCATTGTCCCTTGATGGGTTAACCAGAGACATATGCAGATAGTGTGGGTTAAACCAATAAAAGCCCAAGAGTCTCTCCTTGAGGAGTAAAATTGTCTGGTGATAGACAGTGTAAAATAACAGACCAGGGAACATGGGTGCATTTTGTTACGATATACTTAATTTTTGCAATGTACATCTGGTCACGTGATATATAGTAAAATCACTCTTACTCAAAATGGCATCTGTTCACAAAACGTAAACACATTTAATGGGCCTTTTAACCCTTTCAGCCCCAACCAGTTTATCAACATCCTTGAAAATGGCACACCCTTTTTCCCTAGCAAAATCTGTTTCCATTTTTCAGCATGTTAATTTTACAAGCCTTTGTTCATATTGATTCCAATCCAAATGGGTAAATGATCAAATGTAAACTAACCGAATTAAAGACACTCATTAGCGAATCACCTATAGTCAATTAAAGTTTAATAAATGGATAAACCCTGACTCTCATGTCATCCTCTTCCTCTTCCTCAAGCTTTGCAAGTTTATGTATGTTTTCTTTGTACAAAAAATCTTGAACAGTTGTGAAACCTTTGTTTCGATTTGACTCATCTACATAACCTGAAGTTGGCGAACTTTTTAACTCTACTAATCTAGATGTTTGGAACAGGCGATAGTGAAGTACTGCCCATAAAAATAGAACTGAAAACCTTGTCCAGCTAAAAATAACCCCAATAAGATAATCGCTACAACAATCATACATAAAGACAGTGAAAGCATCTCGACTTATCTGTAATGTTGGTATCAGTGAACCTAAGGACCTGTGTCTCTGATAATACGTAAAGGAAAATGAAATTGCTGTTGCAATTGCTTGCGAGTAACCTTTTCCTTTCAGAGTCATGTTAGAATCTTTCCGATTTCCTTTGACTACCACATTATTTCCAGGAGAGTCTATGGTATCTACAGAAACAATAACACCATTGGTAAAAAAGATTTCTTGTATCACAAACAACTGTTGCTCTATACAGCTAAACTGTTATCTATTTGGGAAAGCTAATGCATCACAAACTATTTTAAAATATCAGTACCCACTCGCGTAGCCAGGATTTTTCATGGGGAGGTTCATGTCAGCAGCGAAGGTGGAAACTTCTAGCGGAAGGAGGGTGGTAAGGTCTAGGGGCAAACACCACGGGTAAACAGGGGCATTCCCAGACATTTTTCAGCTTTAAGCCCGCCACCGGAATGTTGCTGATATGCGGTTACCAATTTACACCGGTACAAGACCTGGGTTTTACAGGCCGTAAAGTAACTTTAGTTGGACCTTTAAGTTACAATCATGTAAATGTTGTATTTCCCTACTTCTATATAATATGATTAATGCAAAGACAAAGCAAGCTGTGTTAGAGTGGCATTCACTGTGTACATAATGGCAAATTGATCTTTTAAAGCTGTAACAAATACCAAGAAACAGAATGATGCTTTTAAGTACCTTGGTCTACATTATATAATTCCCCCACACAATGTTGGTTGATGAGCGCAGCAGTCACATTTAATGAAAGCAAAAAATGGTTGTGCTGCTATTTCATTATTTTTGTCCGGTTGCAGATCTTTTTCAACTACGCCTTTTAAAACTACTGAAGGAAAATGTGAAACTGCATGCTTGCACATGGCAGATGTGCCCTGCCTTCCTTTGTCTCTCTTTTTGCACAATGTAAGTATTAAAATCAAAACCCCAAATTTCAGAGTGTCCAACCTACGGCCCAACTGAAATCGGGACAACTTTATGGTAGGGAGACTTTTGTGAGCACCGAAGGTGCAAGCCCCTAGGGGGGTTTGGGGGCTTGCTCCTCCAGAACTTTTGAAATCTGGAAGCCTCAAAACGCCATTTCCAGCACTCTCAGACCGATATTAACTGTCAAAAAGGTTTCGAAAATTGATCGTTGTTTTCTTCTTAACTTTGATAAAAAAAAAAGCATTATCATGTAATAAATTTCACGCCTACTGTCGCACTTATTCTAATGGTCCCAAATTCGATACTAGTTACTTAAAAAGGACCAAAAAGTGTACATTGTAGTTTCATCTTCTGTTCATTTACGCTCCGCGGGTTTACACTCAATTCACCGGAAAAAAGATTGGCCATTAGTGTCTCACAGTGAACTCGGAATTCACCTGGATATCCAAGTTAAGCAGTTTGTTTCATCGTATGACAAATATTATGATAATTTAACGAAAATATCTCTCTCTGCTCGTTGGCTTGTGGGAGCTGATCTTTAAAATCGGAATTTTTCATGTCCCGACTGAAGTAGAGTCGGGATTTGGGATTCTCAAGGAAAATCGGGACAATCGCGCCTAAATCGGGACGGTTGGACACTCTGAAATTTTATTTCTATGGTAAATAAAAATTTGGAAAACCTTAAACAAAAAAATTCTGCCAGAAACATGTCAATAATTACAATTAAATAATATAGTAAAACTACAAACCATCTGTCGAGTCTTCTGTTTGCATGTCATGATCTGAAAATGAAATAAAGAATAACTGAATAATTATAAACAATACATTTTTCACTCTATCATGCTATGTTCATAAGTGGCAAGACATGGAGCTTCATTTGTAGCTTTGTAGTTTGAAACAAGTTTTCATACATGTATAGCAGACTTTACTTAATTTCTATGACACACACTTCATACAACTGTTGTTTGCTGGTTAGGAAGTCCACACAGGAATGAAATTCTGTCAGAGGACTTAAATGTGAAGACAAAAGATCTCCCCATACAGATTGTTGTAAAAATCTACTTTTGATGATTTTTTGGGCACATGTTTGCATAACAAAAGCTGTTTAGAAATAGATGTGAAAATCTGGACAACTTATTAGCCAATCAGACCATTTTTTTTCATGGGCTATGGGGCCAAACAAAAAAATTAAGTTAGGAATTAATTACTTATATACCGTATTTCAAAAACATTAATTGACGTGGGTTGCCCTGCTTCGAAAGAAAGCCATTATTTCAATGCCTCAATAAATTATTTTGGATATTTTTCTGGTCAACTCATTTCATGTAGCATCATTCATGTACAAGTACCAGAATCGTATGCTTCCATCAACATTTCATGATCTTTTTCTAACTAGCAGTCAACTGCATAGCTATAATACTAGGTCTGCTAACAATCTCCATCCTCACAAATGTCGAACAAATATTTAAAAGTTTACTATTCTTTATCAAGGCCCTCAGATCTGGAATGCTCTCTCGACATCTGTTTCTCTCTCAACTAGCCTTTTTTCCTTCAAGAACAAAATCAAATGCTTTTTACAACGACCATGACTCACATACCCATAACAAATGAATATTTTTTTCTAATATCTATTAATAAATTATTACGAGGAGTTCCCTTCCTTACAAAAGCCTGCTCGTTTCTAAGGGACTCCTCGCCAAAGTACTTAATAGACTATTAAATTGTATTATGTTTATTTTAAATTTGGCAAATAAATAAATAAATAAAGCTTTAAAATCTTTCCGTACAGTAACAAGAACAATCACAACACTTCAGACTTAACTACAGCTTTAATTACGATCTAGAACCTAACTTCTGCTTGTAAAGGGTGACAAAATAAATCTGTAACTCACTCAAAATTTGATGCTACATCTTTTTCAGCTTTGCTTTTTAAAACAACTGAAGGTACATGTACATGTACTCGTGAAACTGCATGAGCATGGCAGATGTGCCTGGCTGTATCTCTCTTTTGGTACCACAAAAATATGAGGATTAGAAGCCCAACTTTAATTGCTAGGGGTAAAAAAAATGCTAAACTTTAAACAAAAACTTCTGGAAGTATGTGCTAGATAACTACCATGCACCAACAAAATCTACACATAATAAATTAATGTGAAAAAAGTTACATTAAAAATGCATTTAACTGATGTGAATTCCAAATGAATGTGGTTTATATTTGAATGCATTTAATTAACACAAATTTTAAACACAGTGCACAATATTTTCTCAAGCAACAAACAACAGTTCCAACAACACAACTTGAGTTTTAACAACAAGAAACAACATTGTAACAACAAGTTATACCAACAAAGATATTTTAAAGTTTATCATCCCTGCAAATGATTTCAGCCAATCACATGCCAGATTTGGTCAGGTTACTGTCATAATTTCCAATGAAATCAAGTCACTGTCTTCTTGATTTGCAATGAAATCAGGACAGTACCCTGATATGATCTACAAAACAAGTGAATCCTAAAATTTCAGAAACCCACTTTGTTTGAAAAACTGAAACTACAACAATTAGGAAAAATTTGTGCCAAAATATCAGAGTATGCCAGTCTCTCCGATGAGGTTTGTGTGGCCAACCATTCATGGTCACAAAAATAAATTCTGTTAACGACGATTGACTGATTGACGATTGGCAGTGTTACACTTACTTAGTAGTTGAAAACCAAGAGTAGTACCTATTTGAAAATGAAATTACTTCATCAGAACATTAGTGAACATTGGTGTGAGAGTGGTTCTATGAAATTTTCTGATGAAAAATCACGAAAACTAGCCACTAAACAACTGTTGCTTTTCGTCGCCATTTTCTTTCAAGTTACTCGTTCCCAGTCTCTCCACAGTTGTTGAATTTTTTGCCATGCTAGTTTCCAGTTTCAGCCTTCTAAAATGGTTTTTACTGAAATGGCTGCCGTTAGTTTGTTTACTTGTTCAATTGCTTCAATGCCATGTTGATTTCATTCACTGAAAGAAATTCACTGCAACTACTTCGAGTTCTGCCTGTACAAGATTGTGCAAATAAGAAAGTTTTGTCCCTCGGCTTCAAATAACAAATTGACAAGGATCAAACACTGAGTGAGTCAGCAAAGTGTTTCAAGTCACATCAAGACATGCTTTAAATGCAAGAAACTACTGATATCTAAAATGGACGGTCGGCCTCAGTCAGTCAAAAAAAACAAGCCAAGAAAAGTGGCCGACTGCGGCCGACCGTTTTTCTCCTCAGAATGGCTGTAATAGCATAACCATTAACCTCCAAAATATGACAAACAATGTTGCTCCACTCCCGCGTGCAGGAAATACAAGATGTGCATTTGCACAAAGGCTGACAAGTGTTCTCATGAAGTCTGATTGCCATTCTTTGTGGCTTGTCCTTTGAAATTTAGTTTCCTTTTTTGTTGCTTGGGGATGATAAACATGTAATCAAGCAGTGTTTGGTACAATTCAGGAAAATACCAGGGGCAGGGCTAGTTTGGTCTCGCCATGGTATTTTAGCTCAACCTTCATTCTGGCCAAAATACAAACCATGGTTTGACCAATGTTGAACAACTCCTGATACATTGTATTTTCCTGAATTGCACAAAAAACTGCTCGTAGTTTTCAGATCACCCTGTTGTGATTCCGAGTGTTAAATACCTGTACATTGTAATTGAAATAACAATGCTGTAAAATAGTGTGCTTTTAACTATCAATGAGGTAAATTAAGGTATATAAAATTAACACAAAGTTTTCAAAAATGCAGTTAATTTCCTATAATTATGATGTAAGCTAAATATTTAACTACAGACCATATACCGAGTCTTCTGTTTGCATTTCCTGATCTGAAAAAATAAATAAAGAAGAAAAACAATTAAAAACAATGCATTTTTCATATTATCATGCAATTTTTCAAACAAACAACTACATGTACTGTACAAAAATGTTGTCTAGTCTGTTTACTCAGCACACTAAATAAAATGGTCTGCTTTAGTAAATATGTTTGCATGTTGTCCAGCAGCCATGCAAATGCTTGTTTGTTTGGAATTCATTATTTTGTATTTACAGGTGTCAAGCTTCAACTTGCTTGAATCTTGTCACAGCTTCTTCTGAATAAGCAGTGACTTTACCAACACAAGGAATAAAAGATGGCCAAAAGATTATTAAGTTAAAGCTATGAGAATTTAAGCACCTCTAGATCTCCTTTCATGGAAATATTGAATTCGGTCATTGTTGTGAAAAACCTAGGGTGTGTGGCAAGAGTGTTAGAGGGTTTCTTAAGCATGTGTTGACTTGTTGAGTAGTATACAAAATGAGAGTTCATTTTGGCTTTAAAACGTCTGGTCACATTGTCAATTAATTGAGAATCCACTTTAAAATTTGTGTAAAAACAAATACAAAATTCTAACAACACCAATGCAAATGGAGTACAACAAGATGGAAGACAACAAAAAAGGTAATTCTTAATTTTTCATTTGACCATTGTCAACAGACAGGGCTTATATCCTGGTGAAGGGCTTATAACCGAAATATTTTATTACAGGTACCTGTAAATGTAGATGGGCCTGCAACCAGGCCAATGGCTTGTAAAAAGGAATTGAGGCTAACTGAAATCGATTAAGAAATGACTGAAAAAATAGTAAAATAAAATTTATCAACATTCAGTATCTGTTTAAAAAAACTAATACTGCAATCGAGCATTAACCTCCACATTTAAATGTGAGAATATGGTAATCCCTGTGGAAAAGGAAATCAACCTTCTTGGTGTTACAGTCGACAGCAAACTGAAATTTGAAGGTCACATTGCCAAGATATGTTGGAAAGTCAGTCAGCAAATCACCGTTTTGAAGAGAATGAAGAACATGTTTCCTTTTGAAACTCAGATGAAACTTTATCAAGCCTTCATAGTTCCACATTTTAATTATTGTGCTGAATCTTGGCACTTTTGTAGTAAATGCTCGGCAGATAAATTGGAGAAAATGAACGAGCATGCACTTCGCTACGTTTATCGTGACCAAACATCCCTATACAAGACTTTACTCGAGAAGTAGTCTCGTTACACTAGCCAATCAGAGACTTGCAAAAATATCGAGTACAGTTTTTAAAACATTTAGTACTGAAAATGGTAAAATACCAGTAGCAAGCATCTCCAACTGGACTATAGTTACTAAAACAAAAAAAACATTTTAAAATCTTGCAACTCAAAAACTAGTAGTTTTAGTTCAATTTATAGATTTGTAGTTTTAACTTTTCAAAAAATAAGGCAAACTTTTAAATATCTTGGAATGTGTATATAGTATTTTTAAGCAAATTGGTAGATTTGTATTTCTAAACTCTTTCAATTTTTAAAATTTCTTATTAACCATTATTGCTATAAGTCCATAAATTTAGCATTTTTATTTTGTGCTGTACCTGTAAACTAGTAGCTAGGTTTCAAGACACCTAGCAGCTAAGTGTGCGACACGTAAATAAAGTATTGTATTGTATTGTATTAACCCTTAAACATACAGTATGGGCCTAAAATTATAACATTAATGTATAAATGAGGGGAGGTTATTACACACTGTACATGTATGCCCTCCCGCACAAGATTTTCCAAAGTATTTATTAGATTGGGCTGAAGTTTGGCACACGCAATAGCTATTATGTAAGCTTTCCATTTTGTGCAATACCTTTGCTCTTAATTGGTTTCCATGGCAACCAGAGCCACTAAGAGTGATGCCATTTGTGAAAATTTGCAATTTTTTCTATCTTTTCTCAACTATTTACCTTTTTGTTTGTTACTTGGCACTAGTTCGGTACTACAATGTAAATCAGTTGGGACACTATACGCTCCAAATAATTTATATAATTGTTAGATAGAAATTGTTGTCATGGCAAAATTCATCCAGCTTGGCCGCCATCTTGGCCACCATCTTGGATTTTAAAATTTCGAAGTTCGTTCCAATTTTCTGCAAAACTATTGAAAATTGATAAACATCATTGTTTCAGAGTTTAATTAACCAAAATTGATGTTAATTAGCACAAAATATTGATTTAGGACTTGATTTTTGTAGAAACACAACAATTTTAGAAACAAAACCTATTATTTGCATAATTTTTATGCATAAATTATGCATGCTGATATCACCTAATTAGTGTCAAAAGATGTCTTATTTATCTGACTACAGCTGCTGAAAGTTTCATGACAATAGCTAAAAACGCAGATTTGCAAGGTACAAAAACCTTATACATTTAAGGGTTAAGCTTCATTTAGCATTTTACAGGCCTGTCAATTTTATTCTTGTGCTTGAAATATGCATGTCATTTCATCTGCTTGCATGTCAGTGTCAATGTTATTTAACCTTTCTGTTGCTGTTGATTTCAAGAAGTTCCTGAAGAACTTCTTTTGTGGTGTTTACTGCAAATGAGGCTCCCAGGAGAAAAGCTTAAATGGAGACATGTGGAACGATCTCTCCCCACCACCCTTTCCACTAACTCATCCCCAAACAATTAAAGACAGTTTATACCGTGACTGGATCCCTCTTCTGAGATATCTGAATGGACAGCTGCAACAACAATAACCAAATATTAATAATGAAGTGCTGCTAAAATGGGAGCAACATGAAATGCTAACATATATAATTGCCAATTTCATCAGATGAATGCTGCACAAATATTTGCATTACTTAACAAATTTCCCAAAATACACTGCTGTAAAGCAAATTGATACAATTAGGCCAGACCAAGTTAATTTTTCGAAGCACAGATTTTTTTTGAAATTTCTAGGGTTGGTCAGTCAGAAAAAAAGGGGAAAAAATAAAGTTTTTATGAATACAATACAAAGTGTCGAAAGACGATTGGCAAACCAATTTTACTTTGTATCATTCTGAAAGTGATCAGTTTATCAGTTTGTTATTTCACACAAAAGAGGGTTGGTCTGTGCTTTGAAAAATTAACTTGGTCTGGCCTTAAGAAAAGAAAACCCTTACATGGGAAACTTGATACTTATGAACCAAAATAATATGTGATGCTCCAAACTGATTTCAATATGTTTCCAACCTTTTATTCCAAATAATTATTCAACTTTGCTGAAGAATTTCCACAGTCATATTTTAACTTGGCAGCCACTTAGGCATAAATACCTTTTTGGTACCATATTTTCTGGACTATAACCTGCGGGTTATCTGTTAATTTTACCTGGTATCAGAGAAGATGCGGGTAATCTACCGGTGCGGGTTATCTGTGAGATTCTGAAGTTGATCTGTGTCTGTGTACAACTTGTAGCATTTTCGACAAAAATGTTCTGCTAGATTGTACAGTATCTAAACTTTGTTTAATCCAGTCAGCATCCAAGTTTTTTTCTGCCTACAGGTACCACTTAAATTGGCCTTACTATCTGAAAACAAGCAAATAATGCTGCCAGCATCCATTGACTTGTTCGATTTTGTTGTTGTGCACATTGTCACGCATGTGCAGCCACGCATAACCAAGCACTTGTCCAAGGTCATGTACCGTCTTCCCACCTTTTGTGATCATGTGCTGTGATCAATTGAGGAAAGTGACAGCATTGTTCCCAATCTTTTGTTGTTTGTGACGGCAGATTTTTACGTTTCAATTGACAGTTCAATTATTAGGAATGCCAAACCAAGGAATACCAAAACAGAAATGAAAAATTTATGACTTCGCCCACAAACTTAGCATTATGAAATGCGCAGAGGAGATTGGGAATAGAGCTGCAGCCAGGGAATTTCAAGTCAACGAATCCATGATTCATTATTGGCGCAAAAACAAGCAAATCATGGAAAAAATGCCTCAAAAAAAACGGTCTTGCAGAAGGGGAAAAGCAAAATACCCAGCACTGGAAAGGTCCTTGAAAGAATGGGTTGTCAGCTTGCAGAACAATGGCCGAGCAGTGACAACAGTGATGATTCGCTTGAAAGCAAGAGAACTGGCAACACAGATGAATTTGCCGGGGTTCACTGGAGGTCCAAGCTGATGCCATCATTTCATGCGTCGAAATAAACTGTCGGTAAGAACAAGAACGACCGTAGGCCAGAAGCTACCAGATGACTGGGAGGGAAAGGTTGAGGAATTTAACAACTTTTTGTCACGAAGAAGAGGAGAGCTTGGTGTTGATTCCAGCCATGTTTTCAACATGGATGAAGTGCCAATGAGTTTTGATGCTCCGCTCTCGCGAACGATTGATGAAGTTGGTGCTGCAACCATTCCAATCTCAACAACTGGCCATGAAAAGACAGGATTTACTGTTGTACTTGCATGTTCCGAGGCTGGCAAAAAGCTCAAACCCATGGTCATTTTTAAAAGAAAAACAATGCCGAAAGAAAATTTACCAAATGGTGTCATTGTGCATGTACAGCAGAAGGGATGGATGGACTGTGACGGAATGATCGTGTGGGCTAATAAAGTTTGGCATCCGAGATCTGTATCGTTCTTCGAACAAAAGTCGTTGTTGATCCTGGACAGCTTTAGTGCACATATTGATGAAGGGGTACTGGATGTTCTTAAGAAAGAACATGTGACAACTACAGCTGTAATCCCTGGTGGACTGACAAGGAAACTTCAACCGCTCGATATTTCAGCGAACCGATCATTTAAGAATCATGTCCGTTATGGGTGGGAGAAGTGGATGACCGAAGGTATGCATACCTACACAAACACGGGCAAAATGAGAAGGGTGACACTGACTGAAGTTTGCAACTGGATTATTCGATCCTGGGATGCTGTCCAAGTGTTCACCATCACTAATGGTTTCAAGAAAGCTGGAATTACCGCACAGGGAGAAAGTGAAAGTGAACCGGAAGATGAGGAGGAAGATGCTGAAGATGTGAGGTTGGATGAGGAGGAAGATGCTGAAGATGCGAGGTTGGATCCAGTGATTAATGCTCATCTTCTGGAATTATTTCACAGTGACACGGAGGATGAAGACTTTGATGAATTTAATTTTAACTGACATATTTTTAAATGTACTGATGTGGGTCAGTTGAAGCAAGTTGAATTGTGAAACTTCGGAGTGTGTGATTGAAAATTTGAATCTCTACCGATCCCTTGCTCCAGAGAGTTTTTCACTTATCATGACATCATACTGCAACCCTGCTTGTTGTAGTTTCATGAATGTGGTTATTTGCTGAACATTTTGTGATATTTTCACAACTAAATTTGTTATTACAGTTTGTAATGTTTACATTATCGTAAATAAATTGTTTTATGATGTTTTAACAGTTAAATGTGATGATACATGTGGAAGAAATGCATGATAACTTGGGTGTGGGTTATATGCCGGTGCAGGTAATCTGTTAACTTTTGTTTCTCTTAGTGATAAAAATACGGGGGTGTGGGTTATCTACGGTGCGGGTTATAGTCCGGAAAATACGGTATTTCAAAATGTCACCCTTAAAATATGAATAAAAGTCACCAAATTTGGTTGTTCCAAGTATTTCCATTGCAGAGCAATTAAAGAAAAACTGATTGGGGGGGGGGGCCTTCAACAGCATCCCAGATAGGGTTAATTTTAGGGTGAATATACCAACCCAAGAATCTCTACCAAGCAGAAATTATATTTTCTTAAAAGAAAAAGAGTCAGATACATGTAAAACACAAGAAAAACGTTTTACAAACAGTTATCACTAGCTATGCATTAGCTACTAGTTTAAAAAGTGAATATTATAATTAAGCTACTGCTACAACATTAACAAATACACATACCAACTTCTCCTCCTGCAACATCAGATCCTGCAAAAAAAACCAGTTAAGAACAGTTTTGCCAACTCTGTGTACTCCATTAGTTTGTGCTTTCCTCAATAATCCATGACAAGGTTATCAGCTGCTGTTATTACCTTCTAATCATGATTAGTCCAAACTAAATGTAGTTTTTTGGATTTATTTAATACAAAAGGAAAATAGGCTTTCATTGTAGAACTTCAACTCTGCACTCAGGTCAGCTTCATAGCCAGGTTTCCACTTTGCTTAACTTCACAAAGTGTGTCAAAGGACATGACATTGCAGGTACATGTAGCACTTGTGTCTAGCTGACACTGAACTTGGCTTTCCCAGTATTTATTGGTGAAGCACAGGTCTACAAAGTAATGCTTTCTATCTTGATGCTTTACTGCTCCTACCATTTTGACACAAAAGGCATACTCCTCATTGAACCATTATTCTTTATGCTTTTGTTGACAGACGGACTGCTTTTAACCTTTCTGCAGTTTTGGTGCACTTTGCCAAATGCTGGATACTTCTTTTTGTCCCATTCATGAGATCCACCACTGACAATACTTGCATGTTCCCTCCTGCTTGGACAGATCTGTGCTTTAATTCTTTCCTTCACTGCTCTGCTGGCCATGGTTTCTGAGCATTTCATTTCTTGTCATCCTCCTTTTTGGCATACATGTAGTTGACAGGCTCTTGATATTTTTCTCTTACAATTTTCTTCAGCTGTCCACTGGCAGCCTCACTAATACAAAGAAACTCTATTGCTTTCTTGAGGGTACAATCCTTCTACTGTATTCTGGTGGCATATTTGTCTCTACATGCATTGGCAAAGACTAAAATCATCTCTCGACATCTCATCTTCTACTGTAGGGTCCAAAAACGACATGGCTCTGCCGGTTGTCTCAGCTTTATCAGATATGGATCAATAGCTTCATGGGCTTGCTGCTCGGTTGTATGAAATAGATATATCTTTCGAACAGAATATTTTGCACTGAGACAAAATAATCTTCTACATGTAACTTAAACAGGATTATGGCTGGCATGGATCACATCCAATTTCAAGTTTTGTTATACCTGTGCAAAATCTTTGAGAGGTACTTTCAGGAATCCAGGTTTTAATTTCTCAATGACACAAATTGTGGAAGTAGCTCAAAGCTTGGCATTCCCCAAAAAAATTTTACACAACTGTCTAGTAGTTTTGTGCAAAATTACAGGAAGATTAGAAGACAAAAATCAGATTGTGCAAAATTAATGTACTTGCAGCAAGGTGAAAAATAGTTGTCATCATCTTCAATCTTCTCACATGACTAGCAATTAAGTCTAAATACAGACGTTAATACAGATTCTGACTGGCCCAAATTTTAGTGTATGTGACAATTTCACAGTCAAGTATACATTCTGCAATGTTTTCCTCATTTTCTGCTGTTGTTACTGCAGCACAATCAAATGCAACAATGCCTGTAACTTTTTATGAATGAGGAAACCTGGAACAAACTACACTGTCTGAGTTTTGCTAGTCATGTGACAAAACTCAAGATGGCACCAAGTATTTTTCTCAGTCAAATCTTTCCGTATTTATGCAAGAAACCAGAAGAATATGTAAATTATTTGGTTTACATACCAGAAAGGCCAACTATTGCATCTGGTTCCCCAAACCATGCATCAGTATTTCCTATGAACATGTACATGTAAGAAAGAACATTGGTACATGTAGTACAGTGTATACGTAACAGCAATATACTGGAGTGCAATTTGTAGCAGTTAATTATCATATAGTTTTTCTAAATTAAAATTGCCAATATAGATCTCACTTTTGTGGTTTGACTTATACAAAGGCAGTAGCAGTAAGATCTCCAGCCAGAAATTTAGGGGTCAACATATTCTGTACCATGAAATACAGTACAGTGATCTCTATTTCACATGGTGGACAACATCAAAGCTGATGGTAGACAATTATGTTTTCAAAGCAAGATCATTTAATAGTCGTATTTTAGGGCATGCTACATGTACATGTATATACATGTAGCTCAGTAATCAATAACTGCATTAGGTCAGTTTCCTATACCATCTCAAAAATACTAAGTAAAATTCACAGGTGGAAAGTAAAATTCAAACAGCACAAGTTTACCAACTTGCTACTGTAAGTGCAATGAAAAGGATTAGAAAGAACATATTTAAGAGTAATAAATGTGACTAAATGTATCGACACAATTTCACTTTTTCAGACCTGGCAATTTTTTGTAGTGTAAAAAAGAATATAAAGTACAATGTATATTGTGCTAAAGTAAAATAGTTTGTTCACTTTCTAACATGGCAAGTACTCTCAAAAGTTAGTGTCAATTAAGCCCTGGGAATATCATACTTACCAATGCCAAGGTTTTCCAGTCTTAAATGCTTGCCTTTCCCTGCCTTATACAGTTTATGCAGTGGTGTGGCATGGCTAGAATTTAGCAGACACTGACCATCTTCACCAAGCAGTGGAGAAATTATATTTTCCATAATCCATACAGTTGTTTCATTTTCCATTTTTTCTTTGACTTTGTGAAGCTGATGTTTCAATTTTCCATCATCAAGCTCTTTCAAGGTCTTCACTAAGTTGTCATAGGCAGCACGTTCTATTACAGAGCATTGCTGCGGGGTTTCCAAGACTTCCTTTGCTCTTGGGAATACTTTCCAGAAGTCAATAACATAAGGAATATTCTGTAATAGGAACAAGTTGCTGCATCAGCAAAGGTTGTTTGAAATTCAAAATTAATTATTAATTTTCAAAGCACTGTATGTACTAGCCTCCTCCGCAGGCAACTCTGAGCGTAACTCTAACCAAAACCGAAATATAGAATTAGATGGCAATTTAGGTTGATGTATGGCAAATGGAGGTAATTGAACAAGAGAGGAAGTTGCTGTAGATATGATGCTTAATTGTTCTCTAATATAAAGTTCTATACAATGTGGCAAGAGTCATTTAAATACATGTAATTCTCACTAAACCGGATAAAACCCAAAGTAATTTTTTGTATCAAAAATTAGTGATGGAAGATTAAAGTAGATCCAAGTATTTTGGGTTTTTGGTTTGAAGTGTCAATTGTTTCGATATGAAGCATCTTGGGTGAGAGGTATATACTAGTATATATTTATGTTGTTAATACAGAAGATGTGGGACAAATAGCAACTCCTTAAAGGTCCATAGGTTTTATTAAAAATTTAAAACGTTTCAGCTATTCAGCCTTCTTCAGTTAAAAATATAAAATACACGTATGCTAAGTTACAATTTTTCTAGGTACAAGTATATATAGGTTACAGTAAAAGCTAATACAAATATCCAACGCATATCTAGTAGTAATTGCATGAATTGAAGTGGTTAAAATATTTGGGGCCAGGTCACACCTGTCGAAATCTCTCTGTTTAACAAGAATGTACATGTATCTCTGTTGTAATGTCTAAACAAAAGATTTTTCAACATGTGTGGCCTTCGCTGTTCTACTTTGGTTTTTCACACTGTGGAAACTGGCTATGAATAGATATTAATTGTTATATTCTATCTGTTCTTCGATTTATATACAAAAGGCGGGAATGTATGTCAACGTCATGAACATGCTCTTTGTTAATGCAAATAAATGTCATTCTTCATGTTCTCAAGAAGTTGCTGCTCATGAACAGTGAGATGGTGCTTGGGATTCAATTTTAAAAGATCAATGTCAGGATTAACAACAGCTCAGAAATGTGCAATATTCAAGAAAACATGGGGGAGGTCCTTGTTGCGCCAAACTTGTTGCTACTACCGGTATTTCCATTTTGAATATGAAGTGTTGAATCTAGATCTAAGGGTGTTATTTAACATGTTTTAGCCATTCTAGAGGGGGGGGGGGGTCGGGTTTTAAGGTTGAAATATGGTTCTCACCAAATCGAATTGGGAAACAATGTTTCTCCAACTGAAGGAACAGCTTCCGCTAAGAATTCTTTTGCAAGTGCACCATCATCTATTCCATTCTTTCCTAAAAACTTTATTTGCAACTCCACTACTACATGGACTAAGTACTGTTCTTTTTGTCTTTTTCATATATATATATACATTTGTGCCTCTTCTAACTGTCATAAATAAGTGCTGTTCATCAGAAACTTTTGTTTGTAGTGACAAAAGCTGATTTCTATGTGACACTTGGACAGGCTCTGAATGTATCTCCTGCCGAGAAAGTGATGATTTTAGGAGATTTCAATGCTCATGTCAGCAATGACCGTGAGGCATGGGATCGTGTCCTGGGTCCTCAGGCTGTGGTAAGACAAACTCAAATGGTCACTTATTAATGGAATTCTGCACTGAACATGATCTTGCTATTACAAACTCTTTCTTCAACATGCTTGCATGATAAACAGTACTACTCCTGGCAACATCGACACTCAAAACAGTGGCATCTTCTTGTCCACATTCTTGTGCATAGAGCTGATCTGCACGATGTTTGTTCCACCAGAGCCATGCAAGGTGCAAACTGCTTCACCAACCACCTCATGATTCCCACCATCTACAAGCACATTATCAAACCCCCACATCAATACACCAGCCACCATACTCCACAAACTCAATACCTCTATGATTCCAAGTAAGCAGCCTCAAGATCAGCTAGCTGACAGAATAAGCTTCACAAACACAAGGATTGGTTTGATGAAAATGACAGCAACATCCAAGATCTGCTTGCTGACATATGTAAGAACCTGTCGACAAAGAACTCTGTCGGGACATGCTTCAGGGAGTGCCTCAAACCAACTCCATGCGGTAAAAGCAAAGCTTCAAGCTGCAGTATGAGAAGCCAACAATAGTTGGTGACTGAACAAAGCAGAAGAACTACAAGCTCATGCAGACTCCAACAACACCAACGCATTTTATGATGGCCTTAGGGCCATCTACGGCCTGTCTCAGTTTGGTGCCAATGCTGTGCTCAGATCTGATGGCAGCACTCTACACTCCTCTTTCTCTGAAATTCTGAAACAATGGAAAGCATACTTCTAACAACTACTAAACAGACCCTCTGGCATTGAGGATGCATCAGTAACCAAGCTTGAGCAACAACCTTGTTTTTCTTATAATTTTTTAGTATCAACACACACAGGTTATCGGTAGTTAATAAAGTATCTACGCTGACAAGGTTCGAAGATGATATTCCGTACTGTACTCTATATCACTGTTTAGTTATATTTAGTCTGTGGATGACTTGAAATTCCTTCCTTTCTTTTTTGTCAAGATTCGATGTCAAATACGCGATGACTTAAAGTTGGACAATTTCCAATACATTTGTGCAATTGCTGTATTTCTTGCCATGAATACCACCCGACCAAGATGGCAACGGAAACTGTAGAGTCTAACTATGTTTGTCTTTCTTTTTTCAGACAAACTAGTTTTTGCTCCTTGTACATGAAGAATTCCACGCTCTTTGAGTAATAATAAAGACGATTGCACTTTGAGCAGTGGTGCTTTTTCTCAGGAAAAACAGTTCCTTTCTTGAAAAATTTGCTTACAAGTGCTTGTAGTGAGGGTGCTCAAATGTGAAGTATGAAGTTGTTAGATTTTCAAGTCTTGCTTACAGCATATGATTTTGAGTGAACAGGTACAGAATTTTAAGTCCACTTCAAAAAGGCTTGGAAGTTAACACCAGGCAGGTCTAACCACACATGCTTGGCAAAGTGAGTGACACCGAACTACCTTGATTCAGATTGTTAGTTTGCTAACACTAAATAAGTTTAGAACATCTTGAACAATCACTATCTATATACAAACTGCTTCTCCTGGGTGATAAAACATCCTTAAAGGGGCACTTTCATGCTTGATCATGAGTCAATGAAATAAGTTTTTCTCAAAACTTAGACTTTTGTGTTGTTTGTCCAAAGAATTTTCAAAGAAAACATCTTAATCGACCAAAACGACCTTCAAAGAATGTCGTTTGTCCATGTTTGAAGCATTTTAAAGCGATTTCTTACTTTGTGTTCCCGCCCGGAACACCACTGATAACTCGATCCAATTTAATCACCACCTAAAACAGACCATCCGTACCATTTGCCTGTCGAAAAACGTTATTTTAGGTTATTTTACATTAAAGTTATTTTAGCTCATAAAGAAGTTTTCTTTTCAGTAAACTTCAAGCATGCACAAAGGCGTGAAAGTCCCCTTTTAAATGTCAAACCCGAAGTTCAATCTGTAGAAATTCGCAGGCCGCAGAAATTGTCAGAAAAAGCTAATTAGTCTGGCAGCACGAAAGGCTGGTTCACACTAGCGACGCAAAGACGCAAACGTAAGCGCAAGCATCTCATCCATGAAAATATTCTTTTATTCTGCTGATATTGAGCTGTGACGAATGTGATGTGCATAAAAGAATATTTTCATGGATGAGATGCTTGCGCTTGCATTTCCGTTGTTGCGTCGAACATGGATCAATTAATTCAATGACCACAAACCGTTTCGTCAGTCGCCAATGAGGAAAGAATGTTTACGCTGCTCAACGAAAATCCAGGCATGACAGCACAACGGAGTTTTAAAAAATTAAAGAAAACTTTAGAATCTTCCAAAATGCCAGCAAAAATCTCTGAGATTGCTTCATCGACCATCTTGTTGGTCAAAATCGCGGTTAGCACCAGTTTCCACGAACTCCCCAGATCTCTTCTCGATCAAAGATTATGATGCACAAGACAGACTGGGACGAGACATATTTTCCTTGACAGAGACTTTCGAATGGCTTGAAATGAATAAATGAAATATATTATCAGCGCTTCTACAGTGCACGATGGTTCACAAATCTCAATCTGTTTTTATGCGGATATCTGTGCTATAGTTTCAAACCTAGGACAATTACAAACTTTTGTGTACTTTTAAATATGTTCGACGATTTTTAAACACAAAAGTTTGCCGAGGCTGAGGAACGAAGAATCTCCTTTAGTCCGTGGAATCCAGCACAACCTGAAGAAGAATCACTAGTTTCCACGGACCTAAAGCCAGTAAAGGAGGTTTAGGTATAAGAAAGACGAAGATAGAGTTGTGTTATTCAAGGTCCTTGTTTTTGAGTAAAAGGGAAATGATCATGATCTAAGACAAACCCATAAACAACGATAAAGGCATAGCGGTTTTTTTTTTGTAAGAATTAGTTTTCAGATAAGAGTATTAAAACTTTGACTGGAGGACCAAGTCACTTTTGCCAATACTTTTACGCTTTTTTAGATCACGCATAAACAACAAGCACATGCATGATATTAATACCCGTTATTTTGTGTCGGTTGTACAACTATTGCGCTAAAATTTGTTTAACATTTGTAACTACGTCACGCAATACGAAAAAAAAAATCGAATAAAAAGACATACTACAGTCATACTTTGACAGTTCTGACAGTACTCAGTGTTAGGGAAGCAGTATTTACTACGGGGAACGGGGGGGGGGGGGGTAGTCATTTCATAGGGGTTCACGATTTTTTCCGCGAAATTTTGAATAGGACCAGACCGCCCTAACAAAAATTTGTAAGGAAAATTGGAAAAAAAATCCACTCCAACTGCAAGGAACGCCATTTAAAGAGGCTTCAAAATCAAGCTATTTTTGGAGCCATGCCATGACCACCCTTTGTATGGTGCGCCCCTTTACCAACCCCCCTCCCCTCCCTCTTCCCTTTTAAAACTTTACGATCGTCCAGAATGAGACAACACTTTTTAATGTTGTTTGCTATCATCATCATCTTCATTTGCATCTTGAACCAATTGTAACACTAGATCAATATTGCACATTGCAATGAAACAACCCTGGAAAACGGTCTGCTGAAAACTACCTGACTTGTAATAATTCTTGAACTTAAAAATGTTACCTGATTCGAATATAAGATCATCCATTTGATACATTAGATGAAAGCTTTGAACATGGGATTTTTAAGCACTGATATTCATATTGCAATATTCAGTAGAAATGGACTATGATACACTTTTCTCGTGTCTTACTACGTCACTCCGTGTTCTTTTTTTGAAAAGAGCCATAAACGACACTGCATAAGATCGCTAATCTAGGCGGGCTGCTTTTAATGTTACAGACAAATACAAAATTCAAAAGACTAAGTTCTACAAGATACATTCTAAAAATAGATATATGTGAGAAAAGGTGAAAGAGCCTGCGTGTTTTTTTTTTATAGAAAGACAAAGTTGTTAAGTTATGGCATAAAATTAGGCATTCTCGCGATTATTTCTGGTACACCAACATACTCATTTATATTATCAGGCATTTTTATAAGTGGTGTTTGTAACTGTTTCTTAAAAATGTTCTTCTTTTCATATTCGAAATAGCTACGCCAGATCTTGCAAAGCCAAAGGAACATTTTTGAAGGTCAATCCTTCAGCATTTTACAAAGTAATTTCCGCATGATGCCCATCTTGTATTATAGCAATGTATGTTGTTAGTTTTTGTAAATAACCGATATCAATAATCATTAGCTGGTTCCCCGTTCCCCATTCCTCGTTCCTCGTTCCCCGTTCCCCGTTCCCGTTCCCCGTTCCCGTTCCCCGTTCCCGTTCCCCGTTCCCGTTCCCCGTTCCCCGTTCCCCGTTCCGGTTTTAGTAACATCTGTTTCTGTGGGATCATTCCACTTGACTGGCTGTGGCTGAGAGCATGAAACAAGTGTCGCGTCAAAGAGGCGCCGCTGTTTTGACCAAAGTTTGCTTATTTTTAGCTGTTCTGTTTTTACGTGTGTGCACAACTTCGTGCTCTATTTTAACTTCTAGATGTAAAGTACTGGTTCTTTAGTGTTTCTATACTTTCATTCAACTCGAGTATGGCAGCAACCTAAACTATTGATTGATAATTATATTTTAAAATCAACGAGAATTTGACAGGTAAAAAGAGAGATCAACATCTTTTTGAGTTTGTGTTTAACAACTAATCAGTATCCGATCCGGGTTTTATTATTTTGATCCGGTTTTATTGATCCGATTCAGGTTTTATTATTTTGATCCGGGCTTTATTGATCCGATCCGGGTTTTTTGTTATTTTGATCCGGGCTTTATTGATCCGATCCAGGTTTTTGTTATTTTGACCCGAGCTTTATTGATCCGATCCGGGTTTTTGTTATTTTGATACGGGTTTTATTGATCCGATCCTGGGTTTTGTTATTTTGATCTGGGCTTTATTTATCCAATTCAGGTTTTGTTATTTTGATCTAAGTTTTATTGATCCGATCTGGGTTTATTCAGTTTTGATCTGGGTTTTATTGATCCGATCCTGGTTTTATTATTTTAATCTGGGTTTCATTGATCCAATCCGAGTTTCGTTATTTTGTTCTGGGTTTTATTGATCCGATCAGGGTTTTATTATATGATCTGGGTTTTATTGATCCGATCCGGGTTTTTGTTGTTTTGATCCCGATCCGGTTTTAGTTTTATTGATCCGATCCGGGTTTTATTATCTTGATCCCAGTTTTATTGATCCGATTCGGGTTGTATTGATCCAATCCGGGTTTTACTGATCCGATCCGTACAGAGCCCTGTTAGTGCCATTTGAGTTTAATCTCTATATTCTTGGCACGACTTCTACTTTTCTTCGCACAACTTCTACTTTTTTGGCAAAACTTCTACTTTTCTTCGCACAACTTCTACTTTTATGGAACAACTTCTACTTTTTCGGCAAAACTTCTACTTTTTTGGCACAACTTCTACTTTTTCGGCAAAACTTCTACTTTTTTGTCACAACTTCTACTTTTTCGGCACGACTTCTACTTTTTCGCATGAATTCTACTTTTTTGGCACGACCAGGGCACGACTTTCTTTTTACTACAGCCAGTCCACTGACAATGTGCGTTATGGTATAGGGTATTCTTGTTTTTTCCAAAGATAAACTAACTAGAAAAGTATGCATGCAAAAAGACTACAGTAAATCTTTGTTTGTTTTGCTGAACATCGAATACTGTGTTATTATTGTGGATCTACTAAAGAAATGGCTTCTTTCCTTTTTAAGTAATTAGAAATTAATTTGTTTGATTCGGACAAAGAGAATAGTCTGAGAAAGACATTGAATCCTTCAACGAAAGGTAGTATTTACATAGGTCTAAAATTGTTTAAATTACTACTTTTTTTATTTTTTAAATCACGAGTTGTGGTGCTCCAGAGTTTCAATGTAAGTGAAAAAGATAACTATATTACAAATTGAATCTTAGTTTGTTCCCACATATTTTGAATTTCTAGTTTTTCGGTGTTATCGAATTATTATTATGATTATTACGATACATATTATCACAAAAACAAGCAACAATTATGTAATATTTCTGATCTTGATGATAATAGATTATGTTTTCAAGTGCTAAGAAGGTTAAAATGCTGCACTCTAAAACAATGACTGCATTCTTAAATGTTTTATAACCCTTCTAATAAAAGATGCACCAGAAAACCTTAAGGCTTAACACACCCGACTTGTTTACAATAGTAAAAAGATATTGACATCTAGGCAAAAAAAGAATGTTTGCTCCTCTCTCTTGGACATAATTGTAAATATTGAATTGATATTCTTGTTAAAATTTTGCCGGTTTGATATCTACTTTAATGGGTCGCGTCACAAACAATTTATATCTACTTAAAATACACTATAAAAAGTTTAAAAACAAACAAAAAAAACCATAGATTTTTTAACATTATTAGGACACTAAATCAGTTCTCCATACTTGAACAGCAGCTGCAGGAGGAAGAAACCCAAACAACGGTGGTTCCGTCCCTGAAACAGCCAAAAGCTGTACGTATAATGAAGTTGTTTTAACTTTATACAAATTTATGATTTATTTAAAACGTTGTTTTACCTAAATGCCTCACAGCGAATTGAAAGAAATTTCTTTTAATTTGCAGTGGCCCAGAGGAAACCGCCGGAGGGTATCAAACCAAGTAAGTTGGATATCAACTTTAGCATTGTCCTTGAGTTTTGTTGGATGAGCAATGAAATTAATCACTTTTTTCCTTTGATGATTTCACCCTCAACAGAAGGCTTAATTTAGTTACCTTGTTCCTCTTTCGCAGCATTACACTTTTTGTCTTTTTTTATTGGCTCTCTGCTATTATTAAAAGACCTACAGGTACCTCAAAATGATTCATAATACTAAATTAATGACAATAGGGGAAATAGGAAATATGCAAATGCAATACAAACTAGAAAGGTCAAACAAACACACAGATTTCTCAATATCATTGGTACACTAAAATAGTTCTGTATACTTGAACAGCAGCTGCAGGTGGAAGTGATTCGAACGACGATGAATCTAGCGCCGAGACTGCCGAAAGCAGTAAGTATAATTACGTTTGCAAGTTACAGAATTGTAACTGTTTTGTTGTTCTGGTCTTGCTCAGATAACTCATCTAGAGGTTACTCAACAGTTTTTTAAACTTGTCCACACTTGAAGGGATGAGAGTAATTATCGCCGCAGGCGGTAATAACGTTGTTACCCAGCAGCTCAATTAGTTTTCTGTACTGTCACCTGTCAGCTAGCTTTCCAAATACTATATTTCCTCTATTACCCTGGTCGGAGGAGCGAAAAATTAAATAAGCCTCCACCAACCATTAAGCATAAAACCCCTAAGAGTGCTACTTTTCTTCCGTAATGATATAGATATAGAAATATTATAAGGTGTAGAATTTATTCAGTTCGTTATGCAACTGAAGATCAATATGACAATAACAGGTAGATAATTTTAAAGACAAATAAATTTTTATATGGTGTGAACGTTTTAAATTCCCTAGCCTTCTAATCTGATTCCTATCCCCCTCCTCCGCCTTCAGTTTCAGATTAAAAAATATAATAATAAGCCTCCGAGATAATGAGAAAATAAGGTAAATTATTTGTAGTATTTTCTTTATCTCATTGCAGTTTAAATACCTCAGTCATAACGAAAATATGGGAGACGCGCGGACTTGTTAAAAAGTTTTGTACTTTTTGTAGATATATTATTAACAAGAAATACCACAGCAAGTGTCGAAGAACTAATTCAAAGTACCAGTGTGATGAAATGGCAGTAAATAATGCCTGTGCGTAGCGCTCATGTTTTAAGCGGCGATGATGTTAATATTTTTGCTTGACCTTTTTTAGATTACTAAATAACATTTTCTACAACTTTGCAGTAATCCTAAAGAAAAGGCCAGCACACAACAAGTCAAGTAAAAGTATGTAATTTCTTCAACTTTGCTGTAAGAACAAATCATCTGTTGGTTGTATTGGACTTTTGAGGTTTAGCAAACACCTAATTCAAACTTTGGAAATGTATAATCTGAAAATTCCCTTCTAATTACTCACAGGACGAACATTCAAGGGAAAAGTGTGGACAACGGAGGAAAAGAAGACAGTATTTGAGACTTTTGGAAAGTACGTTAATAAAGGCACAATTCCTGGAAAGCTGTTAATAGAAGAAGCGATTGAAAATCGTGGTGAAGCCCTCAAGAATCGCGAATTGAAGGCGGTGAAAAATTTCATAAAGAACTTTCTGTCTTCCTCAAAACAAAACCGTTAGTCAAAAAAGATTAAAAGTTAAAAGACTGTAGAATTCAGAAGGATAATGAACGGTATTAAGATATCCAGCGCATTGGATGTTTTGGAGTTATCTTTTATGTTTTCAAGTTTTTCCGGGAGAGAACACCATGTTTTGTTTTTCATTAGTTTTAAAGCATAAATACTTTGTGTTATTTTGAAGACTTAACCGCATGTTTGTCAAGATGATTTACGGATGAATTGATGACAAATCTTGATTTTCAATACAGCATTTGTAAATTAATTTCGTAGTTATTGTTTATTAACAGCTTTTTTTTAGAAGAACCTTTTTATAAGAACGTCGAGGCTGAAAAAATCCCAAAATTTAAGAACATGCTAAGGCTAGGGATATGTGAAGAACATTTATTTTACATACTGTATTCAGTATAGATAATTTGTTGTTAAACTGTAAAATAATACCTAATTTTCGTGTAACATCGCCTGATGGCTGCTCCGAATGTGGATAAACAAAGGCAACTAGTGACACTTGTACATCATTAGAAAACACATGCACCGGCTAAATTTGATCGCGGTATTAAAGGGCACTGCTCCCTGTATATGTGGTGAATAAAAACGACATTAACACAATCAGTCACAGAGAAAGGGCCTCGTTCCTGTATGTACCAAATCCTAGAAAAAAATAAGAACATTTTTAAGAACATTTGAGACTGAAATTTTCAAAATAATTAAGAACATCCAGCCTCAGCTCCCAAATTAGACGTTCTTATAAAAAAGAGTGTAGCAGATTAAGTGTAATGTATAAAGGAGTTAACGACTTGGAAGAGTAATAGATACAATGATAACTAGATGCAGTAGTTTTACTGATTAAGTAACTGAAATTGTGTTAAACTCTACATGTTAGTTTAAACATGAAATAACGTTTTGTGAAATTTTAACCAAGTATGTATATTCTGCGCAGATATAATTTTAATCTTTGTTTTCATCGCCTTAATTGCTAGCCTCCAGAGCAGCCGCCTCATCTCCTTCGCGCAGTGGGGCCCCGCTGCGCGGGGATGAGGCGGCTGCTTTGGAGGCTACTTAATTGCTTGATAAACTCTTTGTATCTGAGATGCACCTGGTTTATTATTTTATAAACTCGCTGAGAAAACTGATTGGGAGTTTTGAAAATATTTGTGGGCACATGTATGGATGAGGAGATCGGGATTGTGGGGACCAGCATCTAACAGTCTTAATAGCAGCGATGAGTTTTATGTCCTCAGGAGTATATACTCCTGATGTCGTTTAAGGGTTGCAGGTCCTCTAAGCCAAAAGTCTGACGCATGCAGTTTATCATATGCTTCATTACAAAAGCAAGTTGGATAGTTCTCACACGGATTGTGAGGACAGGCTTACCCTGGGTGCCAGAGGTTAGACTCGCTCATTCGAGAGCCGGCGAAGCCGGCTGAGCAAGCGTGAGGCCTGAAGGGCCGATCGCAAGTGATCGTCCCTACGGGCCTCACGCTCGCTCAGCCGGCTTCGCCGGCCGTCAAATGAGCGAGTCTAATCTCTGGCACCCAGGGTAGGACAGGCTCGGATGTGTACATCAGGACTGTGGGGACCTTGTCCTTCTATACATCTGTTTTTAATAAGGCGATAACAACTTGTATTCCGTCAAAGGTTGTATAGATCTTCTAAATTGAATGTTTATCAGCATAAGTACGGTAATGTTGACATAGCTTGTTGGGACTGTGGGGATCGAGTCTTTCAAGAGAAAGCTAATATATATGTCGTTAATGGTTGCAGTTCTTTTCTAAATTGAAAGTCGGACGCTTATGGATTACAGTATCAAATTTTTCAAAACGTTGAGAAAATTGACCAGTTTTCACAAAACTTGTGAGCACAGGCTTGAATATAGCGATCTGACATTGCCGTGGGGACCGCAATTTTTGCATCCGTGCTGAATCGAAAGTTGGATTATATGTTTCGGTAAAAATATACTTATGGGGGAGATGAATAAGAAAATGCACCTCCATTGTGGGGAGGGTTGGAATTGTCGGGACCCGATTTCGATACAGCGATTAGACATTGCTGTGGGGACCGCAGTTTTTGCATCCGTGCTCTTATTAAGTATAGTTAATGACATAGCTTTAACCGTCAGTGATTCTGAATCAAAAGTTGGATTTATATGTTTCGGTAAAAATATACTTCTGGGCAGACGAATAAGGAAATACGCCTTCATTGTAGGGACGGTTGGAATTGTGGGGACCCGGTTTCGATACGCCGATTTGACATTGCTGTGGGGACCGTGGTTTTGCATCAGATCTTTTATTAAGTAATCAGTGACTTATAGTTTTATACTGTTAATGATTCTGGAATTAAGTGAATTAAACAATTTGTACGCTAAAATTTTTTTGCAAGACTTGTGAGGACGGTCTCTGCAAAATTTTGAACCTTTGACCCAAGTCCACAAAGTGCAAGTGTAAATTTTCAAACCTCAAAAATTATGGGGACCCAAACTACGTGACAATTGCGTTATTTGCTGAATAACATCGAATGCATCTGAAAAACCAAAAAAAAAAAATTGCGGGGACCCGGTTTAGGTCCCCACAATTCCAACCGTCCCCACAATGAAGGTGTGTTTTCATATTCGTCTCCGCAGAAGTGTATGTTCACCGACCCACACACACACAGACAGACAAAAAAAACAGCCATGGATCACATACAAGCACATACACAGAAACACACGCATACACAAAACACGCTCACGTACACACGGATAAAAAACACCCTTCAAAAACAATCACACTTCACACAAAAACTCGCGCATACATGCAGGCATCTTCATATGCTGACAAACACGTTCACGCACGTTAGACGATGGATATCATCCTTCAAACTGACGTAGAAGAGGGTTTATGGTTACCTGTCTGATGAGTGATGAGCTTACGTAATGGCCATAATAATAATATTAATAATAATAGTAATAATAACAATAATAATAGTAATTATCATTATTTATTTCGTGCAAATAACAGGGGGGCTTATGACTGGAGGGACTTATCAGGGATTTACGATTTTAAAATATCAACAACACTGATAATAATAATAATAATATTGATATATCAATAATGATAATAGTAATAATAATAATTTAAGAGGAAGAAGGAGAAGAAGAAAAAGAAGAAAAAAAGAGGATCTAGAAGAAAAAGAAGAAAAAGAAGGAGAGCAAGAGGAAAAAGGAAGAGGAAGAAGAAGAAGAAGAGGAAGAAGAAGAAGAAGAAGAGGAAGAGGAAGAAGAAGAAGAAGAAGAGGAAGAAGAAGAAGAAGAAGAGGAAGAAGAGGAAGAAGAAGAGGAAGAAGAAGAAGAGGAAGAAGAAGAAGAAGAAGAAGAAGAAGAAGAGGAAGAAGAAGAAGAAGAAGAGGAAGAAGAAGAAGAAGAAGAAGAAGAAGAAGAAGAAGAAGAAGAGGAAGAAGAAGAAGAAGAAGAAGAGGAAGAAGAAGA